>SCHK01427127.1:0-12427 GCA_004124795.1 Poropuntius huangchuchieni | reverse complement strand
TGAAAAAAACATTGTCTTATATTCGGGACAATACGGTAATTTTTATTTGAATATATATTTATTTGCATTTATAAAGACTGACAGCATAAAGTCTGTTTTGTTTTGCAACTATTGTAAGTAACACCTATAGTGACCAACCACTATTATGTTCATCGCATATAAAAAATGCATTCAGAATCTAGTCGGGTGGAATTTAATTAATATCGATGAAAATCTGAGCATGTAAACATAGTCAGAGACTCGGGTGTAAATACAGCATAAAAAAGGACAGCAGCAGAGGGAGATGCTTGAGTTTAACATGTAGTCCAGAGTAGAGGTAATTAAGCACTTTTTATTTGTTTTGCTTTCACAGGAACACGAGAGATGCCGCCCAGCTCTTAATGAATAGGTACCGTGGTTCGCTCTCTTTCTTTTCAAATACAAATCGCACACACAATGAGCGACTCGGCCCACACTTGGCACTGTCGGGCCTCATTGTTGCCAGTC
Organism: Poropuntius huangchuchieni; assembly: GCA_004124795.1. Classification (NCBI taxonomy): domain Eukaryota; kingdom Metazoa; phylum Chordata; class Actinopteri; order Cypriniformes; family Cyprinidae; genus Poropuntius; species Poropuntius huangchuchieni. The sequence continues at coordinate 11,941 of SCHK01427127.1, read as the reverse complement.
CTGTGGAGGTGGTGCGGTTAGTGGGTGTGGAAGCTAAATTAGCCTCTACCCCAGGCTGTAGGCCCTCCCGAGGGGGGTCCGCACTGCCCTGTGAGTAAGCTTGTACCGTGCCTGCCCTTGACATGCCTTCTCCATGGACGGTGGGACGGAGGGGTGCGGTGCCAGCTAGCTGAATGGCACAAACCCGTGCCAGATGGTACCAGCTGCGGCGAAACGCTCTCTGCGGTGGACACCTGTCCACTCCGCGCACCTCCAGGAGCCATCAGCGCCCGCCCTAAAGAGCCGTCAGCGGGAAATGAGGCGCTAACCCGAGAGTGAAAAGCCTGCGGGCCCTCGCCGGGTGCATGCCGGGTCCTCGCCGAGCCACTCTAATGAGGACGGGAGCCCGAGCCAAGACACGTTTAGCAGCCATGCTGTTTACTTTATCATCATTACTCAACGTGACCCTGGCCTCCGTGAGTCTGCGACGATGCCGCGGCCAGGACGTGTCGCTGGGTTGGACAGACAGTGGGCACATCTGACTCCGGGCCGAGAGACAGAGGGCATGCTGGGACTGGGCAAAGAGCGTTTGTGTATTTGTGGAGGCCATCACTCAATGAACGTCGCTTGAGGTTTGTGAACAATATGGAAGTTAAACCACAGATTCTGTCATTTTTACTCAATCTGACCTGTATTTTTGAAGAATATACTGGCTGCTCTTTTAAATATGACAAAAAGTCAAGGAGAACTGAGGTCGTCAAGCTCCACAGTTACAAAAAAAAAAGCACTACAAAAAAGTCAACATATCACTTAATTCCATTTCTTTTAACTCATAATGACGATCTCACCTGGACATGTTCATAAATTAAGTTTATGAATTGTTTCTTGAGTCAGTCATTAGGTTCTTGATTTCGTTTAAATGGATAGTTCACCCATAAATGAAAATTATGTCATTAGTAAGTCAGCTTCATGTTGTTCCAAACTTCTAATAATTTTTGAAGAATATCCTCGCTGCTGTCAAGCTCCACAATGATGAAAAAGTATCTCAAAAAAGAAGTCAATATGGCTCATTCACTTTATTCCAAGTCTTTTTTAAGTCAAAATCATAATCTAGTCATGGCATGTGCATGAGATAAGTAGCGATGAAAGATATGAATTGAGTTAAATCTGTTCAATGAATCAGTTGATCCAGTTCACTAAACCAGTCTGAAAGATTCAATCACGTATCAGATAAAGTGTCATTATTTACTCATCCTCATTTTGTTCCAAACCAGTATTTTATAAAGAATATCTTGACCACTCTTTTCAATATAATAAAAAGTCGAAGAGAACTGAGACTGTCCATCTACATAATGACAAAAAAGGAGTCAATGTAGTTCATGCACTTCTGTTCAGAAGTGTTCAAAGTATCTGGCTTTGCGTGAGGAGCATTTTTTAAAGATGTTGGTCTGATTTGTGAATGAATTGTTCTTTTAAATCAAATATGTTTAAAGAATCAGTTTACAAAACCATTAATTCATGAATCAGACTGATTCAGTCGTCAAGTTCAGTTAACTGTGAATTAATATGGGTCTGTTCTACACACAAAGCTGTCATATGTATTGCATTTATGATGCTTTTATGCGAATTTTGCAGAAACCTTGTCTTGTTTATTGTGCCAAAGTGCATGCAAAGTGACTAATGCATTATCTAAAATGTTTCCATTTTTCATAAAAGAAAATGCAAATGATACCATTTTTGTGATATGTATGTTTTGTATGTTTAAGTATTCATTTAACTTCAGACCCATAATTGAAATAATTATTTGTCTCTCTTTTTTAAATGTAAACAGTGCATCTAAAGTAGACAGTATGGCTCTGTAAGGTTCAGTTACTCCAACATTTTGTAGCAATTTTGTTAGAATTTGTGGTGAGGTGATACGCAACTCTACACTGTAAAAAAAAAAAAATTCAAAACTCAAAGTTTTCTAGTGACTGGTAACATCCAAATTTTTCCGCCGGCCCAATTGAATTTCTGCTCATTTTGTGGCAAAAGTTGTCCCAAAAGAAAATTGCAGGGCAGTGCAGAAATTCAATTGGGCCAATGGAAAAATTTAGATGTTAAATTTGAGTTTTGAGGTCTTTTATTTTTTTATACAGTGTAAGACATTCAAACCAATTCATAGCTATGCAGTTATAGAAAACAACAACTCATTTGTCAACCAGTCACCATCAATAATTCAGTACTGTAGCTTAATGTTTTGTAGGAATAAATGTTTACAATATTTAAGATTACCTTTTTCCCTCCTTTAAAAATAAAACAAAAATCCCCAAAAATATAAATAAATGAATAAAAAAATAATATGAAATAAAATAATATAAAAAAGCGTCTCGGAGGGCCCATATCTTGGCAGTGCGCGAGTCTCCTCTCTGTAGCCTACAGCTCGTTCAGGGATATTAAAGAGTCATTAGATGGAGGGTGTCCTCTGGGAATACTTCAATATGAAGCTCTGTGGTGTCACAGCCCATGTTATTTGTGTGTAAGTGACACTTACCTGCAAGACATGACATGAATTAAACACCGTTCTGTACCTTCCAGTCTTTTAGCACGCTGCCTTCTTACATAGAATAACCTTTTACATATTCCAGCCTGATTTGTCTTTTTATTTTTAGTGAGTAAATTGCCCTCAACTGAAGAGGGAAGCAGAAGTAATAACTGGAATTGCGAGGCCGGAATTGAGTTGTCTGGTGGCAAGTTTTGTTGGCATGGATGAATATAAATCGGAAGGTATATTGGGACATTTGTGGACTGGACCGTGAACGAGAACCTCGCTCTTTTAGGTCCAGGTCAGCGGCGGCGCGTTAAAATGTGCATATCCGGAGCTGATTAGCAATGTTGCGCTAGCATTCACCAATGGGAATGAGGTAGAAAGGGGAAGGCGGCAAGAATGATTTGTTTTCACAGCGGGACGGATTTTCATAGGGAGATAAAAGAGAAAACATGGAGCGTGGAGTCAGGTTGGGTGGCAGTTTCTCTGTAGCGATGGCTCTTCAGATGTTCACCGACCGAATCCGCACTCTTTGCACCACGGCCGCCTTCACCCACCGGGCGTAAACACAGCGAGATCAGTAGCGTGTTAAAACGGCACCCCGTCCTGTTCGCGATCCGCCTGTGTTCTCTTCTGTTTGGGTTTTCATGTCGTACCGTAGATAAAATAAGCCCCACGCTGCGAAGCCCCTTTATATCCTCGCAATAATTGATTTGCATTTAATTGTTTCTTGACGGCTTGAGGCTGCCGAAAGCGGGACGACGTGCACCTGAGTCCGATTTTTGCACGCACGTCTTTCCGGGTGGCTATTTGTGTTTGCAGTCAATTTTTTCCTATTACGTTGGAGTGAGGATTTTGATAAAACATGAAGGTACTTTCTGTAATACTTTTTTGGTTGTCGTTTTATCGATCAGCCGTTCCCCGGGGAGGCCCTTACTGCGGGAGGCAATTATGAAATCAGAACAAAGACTTGGATAAAACAAGATATTACACTCGCACAGTTGGCTGCTTGTTCCATTCCGTTACAAGACTGAAGAGATCTTTCTTTCTCTCTTTTCCAATATTGGATGCAGTCAGAGGCAGTGAGGGTGGGAAAAAGGAGAAAAATGCCAGAGAAATTCTGACCTAAATTATAAAATTGATAGTTGCTTGATGATGATTGTAGTTGTGTAGCTCATTCTAGCTGTTCTGAAAAACACAATACAGCAACGTTCATGATGTGAAACACCTGTTCACCATATCACACGAGCCCACCGTAGGGCTCAACTATACACCTTAGTTTACACGTCAAAGACCATATCTGCCTCAAAGTTGGGGCAGGAAGATGAAAAAATTAATAAAATGTTGACAGACAACCACAGTAGGCCAGCGCAGTAGTGTTTAAAAGTTCAGTAATTTCAGTAAGATTTTTTAAATGTTTCTGTAAGTCTTTTCTGCTCCCCAAGGCTGCGTTTCTTTGATCAAAAATACAGTAAAAACTGCAATGTGAATATATTTTAAAATGTAATTAATTCCCGTGATCAAATTACTCCAGTCTTCAGTGATCCTTCAGAAATCATTCTAATATGCTGATTTGCTGATCAAAAAAATATTATTTTCAGTCATCAATGCTGAAAACAGTTCTGCTGCGTAATATTTTAATGGAAACCATGATACTTTGTTCTGGATTCTTTAAAGAATAATTAGTTCAAAAGAAAAATAGAAATCTTTTGTATTGTTTTAAATGTCACTTTTTATTCATTTGATGTGTAGTTGATTAATAAAACTATTTATTTCTTTCAAAAAAGACAGCATTTGTATATTTTTTATGTATTTGTATTGTAAATGGTATATTAAAACTTTATTCTTTTTATTTCATTTTCACCTTAGAAATTTTGCCTTTTTTTAATCCTGTTGGAACATATTGGAACATTCAAACCCTTGTGATTTTTGGTCATTTTCCAGCATTAAACATTAAAATCAAATCAAATTTAAAATCAAATACTGGTTTACTTTCAATAATTATTGATTAACATATTTTTATTAAAAAAAACAAAAAAATTCTTTTACTCAAGTTTTTTTTTTACTTAAGGATAACAGGGTTGAATGTTTGAGCTTGACGAATGCAGTCAAAGCTAGCATTTATGTAAAAAATTGAGAAAGGTCATGACCTCTTGGTCATGGTATACAGTGGTATACAGACATCTTATGTGTTCTTTTCATGCTAGATAATAGTTTGCCTAAGATGTCTACCATTTCTGATAATATTTGTCCATAATTTTGTCCTTTACGCAGTAAGACAAGACTGTGCTGTATTGCGAATCCACAATAACAAAGTCACGATATAGCACAGCCTTGCACGCTTTTCTTGTGCATTTTCTTTGTGTTTGCAGGTACGAGGCAGAGCGAGGGCCCGCTTCACACGCCGGATATGAATTTCACCTGCGATATATTTCTATATCGCATTATTATCAGGCCCTCTCTGACATGGAGCAGATGGCGCTGATGCAGGTGGTAGCCGGTGTTTAAAAGGTGTGTGCATATGCACCCCGTTCGTCCCTTTTGTTCCAGTTAGACGTGTGTGGCCCGGGCCCTAATGGTGCTAAAATCGCCTTTTGGAAAGCGACACCTTGCCAAATCAGATCTGTGAGTGTTGAGGTAATAGCGCGGGATTGATCGGCGGACAGACGGCCGCGGCAGTGTTGTGCAACCCCTCCGGTGACGCTGTTTGCGTGTCACTTGCAGAATTGTTAATAGATTTTCCTCATTTGTGCGAGACACCGCGAACACTCGGCCGAGACCTTTCCATTACCGGCCCGAGCGGAAGCCAGACGGCGACATACGACGCGAGAGCTAATATAACGTTAAAACCACGCTGAAATAGCATCAGGAACGACTGCGAGTTCCACCTCTTGACAGCATCGCAGCTGTAGACTAGCGGTAGTAATCCTCCAGTGGCAGTTTTAATTATCGGCACGGCTCTACTATCAGCAAGTGTGTAATTATGTGTCAGCTCGCTGGCTGCTGGGTATGAAGGGTGAAAGTGAGAGATATGATGATTGTTGAAACTGGCGAGTCGTATTTAAACAATCCGGAGCATGTGAGGGGTTCTGTCATTAAGCAGACAGAGGCTGACCCGTCCTGTCGCTCACCATCTCACTTATGCAGATTTTTTTTTTTTTTTTTCTGTTTGTGTGTCTTCGCAGGACGTCGCGCTCAGGAGGAGGACGGGGCAGGAAGTGGCTGAAGGTGTGGTGAGAATGTGACACTCTGAAGGTGTGACGCTCTCTTTTTAAGTCAAGCACACACTCGTGGTTTTAACACGCTTGCATGTTTAAATCAGCGTGCTGTAGGCGTTTATCTGTTTAATATTTATTTCTGTACTTTTTATTTCATCCATGCCTTTTTTTTTTTTTGATGCAATGGTACTTTGACTTCAGGAATGAGAACTTAAGAGCAAAAGCAGTGTGATGCAAAATGAAGCAAGCATCTGGGGAATTAAAGCTGGATGTCATTGCAAGTTTAAAGGCTTCACAAACAGTTATTAAAAAATAAAGCGTAATAAACATACTTTTAATTAGGAATCCAAATGATAAGGAATTTAATGATCCTGGTTCTTAAATAATTCCATTAATGATTGTTTTAGTGCTTTTTAGGAATAGATCATTGGAAATTAGAAATTCAATTTGAAAGATTTTAGGTTCACATGTTTATGAGAAAGTTTGTAAGTGGTCAGCATTTAAAGGTTTTCATGAAAGTGTCACGCATAATATGCATAAAAGAATTAGCTTTTAGTTTTAGATGCCTTTAGTTTTCATCTCACAGAATACTTTACGAAAATATTTCATGTCAGCTATCTGAATTTAAATGTGTGTAATTCAACTTACAGTATGTGTCCTTATTTGTCTCTTTTGCAGATATATCTGATTATATCTATTTTTATTTTCCAAATTCCTTTGTATAATGACCAATAATTTCTTACAGTTCAGTGCTAGTTAGTGGAAGCTATAATCTAATAGTTTTACTTCAGTAGTTCATAAATTGTTTTATGTCTGTTTTTGCACTACTGGTCAAAATAATTGGTTTAGAACAATTAATATCATTTTTTTATTCTCATCAAGGCTGCAAGTATTGGATAAAAATATAGTAAAAACAGTAAAATTCTGAAATAATTTTTACAATTTAAATAACTAATTTTGATTTTGATATATTTCAAAATGTAATTTATTCTTGTGATCAAATCTGAATTTTCAGCATCATTACTCCTGTCTTCAGTGTCACATGATCCTTCAGAAATCATTCGAATATGCTAATTTGCTTCTCAAGAAACAATTCTGATTATTGTCAATTTTGAAAAGTTGTGCTCCGTTCAAAATTTTGGCTAAAAAATAAAAATCCATTCTCCATTAGAATGGAAATTAAAAATTTCCATTATACAGCAAAATGCACCTTTGATATGATGAACTGTAATAAATTCTCTGGCATTCACGCCAGGGTTTTGTAGGCTTTGCTGATTCGGTGCTCGGGTGGCACATTGTCCAAAAACATTATTGGTAATGTTTGCAGACTCTATGATCAAATACTGATTATTTCACAGATGCCTGAGATTAAAGTTTGGGTGGTTTCAGCTGAGTTTTTGCAGAAAATAAGATGGTGTTTCCCAAGGACGAGAAGAAACTATCCATACCATAGTGAAAGGCATTATTACCTGCAGTCCCACCTCTGCACTCCAGAATAATGAAAATCTGCAACATCGAGGCCTCGGAGGATTAATTAGTTGAACACCTCAGAGACGGGATGATTTATTTTGATTTACATAACAGAACAAGTGGACCAGGCAGCGCCCCGTTCATAAAATAAAGTCCACACGTCTTTTATTATGGCAAACGTGCTTCGGTCGTTTAACTAGGTGAGCTTTAGACGATGAAAATAGCCGTGACTCTGGCCTCTGCGGGCTCCGTCTGTAGCCTGATGCGAAAAGGTGACAGAAGTACAGGCTTAATTTAAAGAGCACTTTTCGCCCCCTGTGGTTTCTATGATAAAGACATCTGACAATAGTGCTTGCCTAATTTATAGCCAGACCAAGTGCATTAATTGATTTTTACATTTCGCACCGTCCTGTTCCCTTATTAGAGGGAAGCGTGAGGCAATTTATCTGCCTTGATATGCCATATTCATGGCCCTGATTGTAATTTTTTGACAAAGTGGCACATTTCTCTGGAATGAACTGTACGGCGGGTATGGATATACGTTTAATCATTTTCTAATAAGCTCTTTTAGAAGGATTCATAAAAATCCTCTCAGAATACGGAGTGAATTACTGTAATGCGGTTAATGCCGTCTGTCTTAGGAGTTCAAATAAATAAATAATAATATAGAATAAAAATGTCACCGAATAATCAAATAACCCGTTCTGCCATATTCACCATTATGTCCGTGAATGGACCAATTCTACAGTTGTTAATTATAAATGTCGTCCTAATTGACATGGATGAGCTTTTCATTTTCCACTGTTCAGAAATTAGGCTTTCTGTGCTTTGTGTTTTTCACACGATTAGGCAAAGAACGATTCATTCTGAATAATGGAGCGTTCACACATACAGCCAAATTATTAGTTCATTCGTGGTCTTTGCTGCTCATTTGCATAAAGTTAAACTTGTCTCAACATTGTTAGACGTGTCTACATTACATTTGTAGTGGTCACTCATGAAAATACAGTATAGAAGTAAAAAGAATTTAAAATTGAATGAAAAATTTTGTAAAACTCTAATATTGTGAATTATTACATTTGCAAAATATTATTACATTATTACAACTTTTTTCACTTTTAACTTTTATTTTAAAAGAACTGTTTTCTATTTGAAAGTAGAATATATTCATGTAATGAATGTATTTTAAAATATATATTTTAGAATGATTTCTGAAGGATCATGGGACGCTGAAGACTGGAGTAATGATGCTGAAAAGTCAGCTTTGCATCATAGAAATAAATTACATTTTTAAATATTTTCAAATAAAATTAGTTATTTTAAATAAAAATATATATATATCACAAAATGACTGGTTTTACTGTATTTTTAATCAAATAAATGCAGCTTTGATGAGTATAAGAGTGTTCATTTAAATCAAAAAAAGAAAAAGAAAATGTTTGTCTTAGTAAGGGAAGAATAAAATGTATTTTCTGTAGTGTGTGTGTGTACAGTATGTATGTATGCAAGGTTGTCATACAGTGTAAGTGGATGGTGACTTACACTTATTATTGACCATTCTTTCCAGCAATTATGAAGATTACTAATTATTTTCCTTTCCTTAGGGCAGCAACTGTGGCTAATAACCAATAACCTTTCTGAAAAAGCTTTTTACGCACAGAAACCACTTCTATCCATCCAGAGCTCAGCAGATGTTCCTCTGCAGCACCAGGACCAGAGGAATCGGTGCAATGGTGAAGTGTTATTCCATCAGACAGAGAGCCCCAAAATCTCTGATGTGGATTTAAATTTCCGCTGGATGCAAACCAAAGCATCTCCCTGCGTCTCTCAGCAGCTCTCGCTTACCTTACAGGCAGGAATGTCTCTGCGAATGCCATAGGCGGTTTACGAGGATGTACCTCATTCCCATGCATTCTGACTGTTCCGTGAGCCGCGGTTATTTTGATTTTCCGTAAAATGTCAATATTGTTTCTGCATTAGCTCACCTCCGATAAAATGACACGTTTCTCTCCAGCCGGATGACATCGCCTTATTAAAGCTCTATGCTTGTATCAACATTCGGGCAGCAGAAAAAAAGCGCTTGCGTTCCAGAGGGTCAATGCACCAGATCGCTAATTTGTTGACCCTGAAAGCGGAGGGGTCAGAAGTTCAGAGCCCAGCTGCTGGCGAGATAACTGAGCACGTGTGAGCGTACGTGTGTGCGCGCCTATGTAAGGGGTCATTTCCTTGAGAGCCCCTTCAAATACAGAGGATATGGCCCTCTCACTAAATCGTCCTTTAAATGGCCTGTACAGTAGAAACTGTTGAGGTTAGGGTCACAGGAGGAACGAAGGAAAACACATGTGCTTTAGGTAGAACGTTGAAGGAACATTCTAAGTTAAATAGCTTGTAAGTGAAGGCCTATTGACAGCATTTGTAGCATAATGTCTGTTGGAAATAATTTTCACTCATTCTTCGAAAATATTAGTCAAAGGCATTTACAATGGAAGCACATGAGGCCAACATACACTCTTTAGCCTTAAAGTAAGACTTAAAGGGATAGTTCACCCAAAAATGAAAATTCTGTCATCATTTACTCACCCTCATGTTGTTCCAAACCTGTATGAATTTCTTTGTTCTGCCGAACACAAAGGAAGATACTATGGAAGTCAATGGAAACACAAACAGCCATTGACTTTCATAGTAGGAAAAAAAATTACTATGGAAGTCAATGGGTGTTTCGTGTTTTTTTTTTTTTTACTACTATGGAAGTCAATGGCCACACAAAACAGCCTGGTTCCAAACATTCTTCAAAATATCTTCCTTTGTGTTCGGCAGAACAAAGAAAATCATACAGGTTTGGAACTACATGAGGGTGAGTAAATGATGACAGAATTTTCATTTTTGGGTGAACTATACCTTTAAATGTGTCAGCATGAGACTGTAATATAGAATGACTTTTGACCTTGTCTGTGTTATATATAAGTTATATCCAGACTCATTTTGTGGCAAAAGTGTTTCTAGCAGAGTTTACATGGAGCAGATTTTACTCAAGTTCATCCAATCAGTTGAATTAATTTAATCATTGAATTCTGCTAGACTTAATTGAAAATGAACTTGCATTGGCCTTAAAATATTTTTTGACATTTAAAAATCTAAATGATTTTTTGTATTTTATGTTTTAATAGTTTTCTATTCAAATGCTTAGCTGACATGTTTGTTAAAAAAAATCTCTTTTTTAAAGTACACAATCATTCTTTTATTTCACATTTCTTTTTCCTTACTGTCAGTTCTTTTTCCAGTTTTCCAAAGTTTCATTTGAATTCCAGAGTCACCAAAACTGAATCTAGACATCACGACAAAGAAAAAAAGAGGAAATACCGTTTCAAAGCGTCCACTGCGTGGGCCTGGCCGAACGGTGTCCATATTTAAAGTCGAAAGTCGATTTTTCTTTAGCTTCTTAGCTTTAGTCCATAGTCCAGTGATTGACAGCAGCTATCAAACATTCATAGTGATGCTGCTTCCACTGTAATTAAGTGTTAATCACTTCCTTATGCTAATGGAGTTTTTTGGAGTGGAGTTTTTCCGTGCCAGGCCATTGTTACTGCGCCTGAAATAATTTCTGTGTGATCACTCCCCTAGAAATCAAAATGTGAATAATTATTCCCTAATTAAGAGAGTGGGGCCTGCTCCTGGAGTTAAGGCTGCATTAATTTGAATGTTTTTACAGTTCTCTAATTGGGATAAGGGCAGTTACTGATGAGGGGCCCGTGCGCAGGCAGAGAGAAGGCCTGGCTCCTGTACGCCGCCACTCAAGGTCAGCGCGCCGAGTCCTGTAGCTCCCGCAGAGCCCTGCATTGTTGGCGGAGCATGCATCTATCATCTTGACAAGCATGTGCTCTCACGTCTTCAATTATTAATTGCATTAAATACATTTTTTGAATCTGGGATGGAGGTGTGTTTCCAGGAGAGTGGCCTTTAACATCGCGCATTGTTGCCGCGCGGTCGCACGGTCTATTTTCCGCCTCCTCCTGTTTGGGAACTGTAAACAGCGAGAAAGCGAACAAGGCCAAGGTGGGGAGCGCGTTTCAAAAAGGAGTTTGTCTGCGGTCCTGCCTCGTTCTTACGCCGCGCGTGTTATGTAACGGAGGTGCCGGGGTTGAGGTCGTTGGATGAGAGAAGCAAGGCAGACGGAGAGAGAGGAACTGCCTTGAGGCGCTACAGGAAGGACAGAGAAAAATGTAACCATTACTTGCCTTTAAAGGAGCCACTTTCAGAAATAAATTAGTACTCAAATGCTTGGCAAAGTGGTTCGGATACAATTTTGGAGGAGTTCTGGGAGACACGACAATTGAAAAATAACCTTCTGCCTTGGCCCTAAAATATATTGGGACACTTAAGATGCTCTTAAAAACGTCTGAATGTCATTGCATTAGATAGTAAGATATAGAGCATTTGCAATCAAACAATGCTGAAGGAAATATACAAAACATAAATAAATGTAGTGTTTACTTTTAAACAATTTTATTGCTAGTAAATTTCCCTAATAATTAATAATTTAAGGATAAGTTTTGAATTAAAAGGACTAGTAAGACTCATAAGTTGCTTTCTTTCAAAAGTGTGTTTGTGTTGTCTTTCTTTAAAACTGGTCCCACTTGCCAGAACATTCAGACATTATTAAGCGTAAATTCTGCCCTAGTAGCATCTCCAAATGGATTTGTAAAATTATGACTGTTTTCAAACAGGTTTCCTAGACACCCTGCCATTG
>SCHK01427086.1:4125-14654 GCA_004124795.1 Poropuntius huangchuchieni | reverse complement strand
TGTGTGTGTGTGTGTGTGTGTGTGTGTGTAGAACTACAGTAATGCAAACGGGGGTAAAATATGTTCAATGCTCTTGTTCATGTTCTTCAAAGACTGTACGATATTCACTAAAAAAAGACCTTCACATAAAAAGAGACTTTTGACCAACGCAACACTTTAGGTTCAGACTAAAGATTGTCACATTATTCAAGTCAATCCATTCTGCCAAAAATACATATAAACAGCACACAGAAAACACACAGCTAACACCACTGCACTGAAATATAACGTAAATCCCAATACATTAAATATCAAATGCATGAGGCCAAACGTAAACAGCGTTGCGTATGGGAAACAGAGTAAACGTTCACAAAACAGACCTCTGTCAGTAACGTTAATCTGGTTTAAGAAGCATTAGTGGATCTACAGAGGACACAAGGAGTTAAGATGCTCCTCAAGGTCACTCAATAAACTGAACACGTGTGAATTAACATAGAGGCAGAAGTCAACCTATAAACATAAACTATTAATAGAAACACGAATTTACGAGTGTTCCGAGACTGCATTTAAACATTACCAGTATTATCTGTCAAGCCTCAGGGTTATTTATTAGTATTGTGACATAAAGCCGTTTAATAAGCCACTAGAGTTGCGTCATTGATTATTATTCACCATTATTAATCTGAAATGTGTTTTTACTTGTCTCTTTTGGGTTGGCTGTAAATGTTATGCTCATTCACATGATCTTCTGCGCAATTTTACACAGCAAACTCACCCGTTGTGATGGCACTCCTCCTTGTTAGTCGTTGCCTGTGTGTGTAGATATGACAGATGTGTTTAAGAGAGATACTACGTGAGTTTATCTCTCTGTTAAAGAGCTGTGATCCATCCTCACCCTGGCAACCGCCACTCGCGACCGCTAACAACACACAGCCAGCCGGAAGTTTGGAGTCACGTGGATACGCAAAGGTTTATGGGGTTTGTTGTTTAAAACATTTTTAACTCCTTCATTTCCGCTGCCCTTCATAAATTTACGTATTTCATGCAGCATAGCAGCAGGGTCTCATTTAATGAAATCATAATTTCATGTCTTTTTTATACACCCAGTGTAACTAACGTTAACCAATTTCACCAACAAAATGAGACGTCCCGTGATATCCCGAGCTGTTTCACCGACAGGTGGCGCAATCTGCTCACTTTTCAGATGTATAAACAAGAACTGTTAAAACTAGTTTGAAGAACTAGCAGTTTGCCAAGGGGTAATCAGTATTTTCCTATTTAAATTAGATCAATATAAAAAATATTTTTTATAAAAAAAATGGAGAATCATAGTTTGTGTAAAAGAAAATGCTAAAAATGAAAATGCTATTTACACATCTAAATATTATCTAAATATAGTTAGATGCCTTTTACCTAACATCAATGTTTTTCTCATTATAGATGTGGTCATTTTAGAGGTTCACATGATCATAATGTGTACGCTATTTTAAAAGCTGTTAAATGTTAGATTAAATTAGGATCTCAAAATCAGGTGATGTAAACAGTGACCTTACTGGCCTCAATTTTTCAGTGCATAGTGACAAACAGTTGTTTATAAAAGTAGCCTACTGCAGTGTTTTTGTTGGTGTCTTGGAAAGAAAAGACAATCAGTGGCCTACTTGAAAACTTGTAGCCTACCATGTTTTTCTTTTTTTTTTCTTTTTTTTCCCCACGTTGTAATCAGTGTTGGAAATGGCCAAAATTCACGGGGGGGGGGGACTCTATTTTGGAAGGTGGGTGGGTAATAATGATAATTTTAGATGACCTTTCGGATGTATTTAATTATAAAACCCTTTATAGTCTATAATAACATTGAATTTATTTCATATTTTCTTTATGATAGTAGGAATGAGAGTATAGTTCCTAGCCATATCGGCCTAGAAAATCACAACTTTTTATTTTCCGTCAGTCTTAGTGCATGATGTAACTACAGAAGAGTCAAGTTTTAAATAGGAAAAATATCAAAACTCTTTGGTTATTTTTGAGCGAGATGCTAATGGTCTAAGCGGATTCAATGAGCTATATGCTAAAAGTGCTAACGCCAGACCCTGGATTCAAAAACAGTAAAACTCAACTGTTTAACTCTAGGGGAGTCAGAAAATGAGCCTACTTACATTTCTTTTCAGGACTGCTCCTACTTAAATAAAAATTAGGAACACCTTCTGATCAATGACAGAAATTAACCTTCCCATTATAAGGCAATATTTGACTACTTAATTTTTATTTATTTATTTTATTTTTTTGAACTTTGTGATGCAATTTTCTAACTTTATTAAATGTATGTCATCTTTTGTGCAAAAAAAAAAAAAAAGATTTATTAACTTCTATAAAAATGTTTTAATTAAACAATAAATTAAATTAAAATAATAAGATACAATCAGGAAGAATAAGTCACCAGTCAAATGAAATCAGCAACAACAATTCATCTTTGCACGGCACAGAAGAGCACAAATGTGGCATTAAGGAATATTTACAGATTTCTTGACAAGACTCAGAAGTGGCATTAATGCATTCCATAATATGTCATAAGATAAATGTTTTAAATATAGAGTTTTGAATACAGAAATATTAAACGATTTAAATGACTCAATTTATAGGCCTACTTTAAAAATGACACCCACAGTAGGTGGCAGCAAGTCACTGTCTTTGTAATTGAATCATGCATTGAATCGATTTGTTCAAATGGCTAATTCATTTAGGAGCAAGTGACTCTCTTTATGAATGGGTCATTTAATGATTGACTCACTAGATTTGTTCAAAAACGCAGATTCATTCATAAACGAAGCAGCGCAGCGGAACTATTTTAAAATGTAATTCAGTGTTCCTAAAATGTAATTCTTAATAATAACTTTTGTATACAATTAAAAAATGTATAAAACTGATGTTTAAATTCAATTTCACATTTGTAAACTCCCTTTATAATCATTAAAAAACTGTCACCCTTCTTAGTTCATCGCGATCTCACAAACTATCGAATGAAGCTCTCTACACTGCACAATGAATCTATTATTTACATGTCGCTACACTTACAATGAATGAGAAAAACTGCAGTCTGCTTTCACGATCTGTGCTGTGAGGAGCAGGATGCGCACCGATAGAGAAGCATTTCTTTTGGCTGCAGTCTTGGCAAATCACACAAAAGACGACATTGCGCAGCGAACCATAGACAAAAAGATCCCGCTACGTTTTTTTCTATATTGCGCTGTGTTTATTTCCAGAACTGTGATTGATTTAATTTACAAATAAACCTAACCAGTTCGAAATGAAACGCCGTCTCCCCTCGAAATTTACCCCCCAAACTCCGCACAACACACAATTCTCTATGTAACACAAAAAATCTAACAGAAATTAATGGCAAAAGTGTTTGCAAATGTTTGCTTTTGAGATGTGTTTGTGATATTTTGAATGAGTGCTTTTTTTCTTGCAAGAGATCAAGGCATTTTGCATTTTGTGTTTGCAGTTTCTGGATTTGTGTGTAAAGTTGTAAAAAATGAGGAAAAGTTTTGAAAATGTGTGTATAAGCAGTTGACAAAAACTAATATCTGTGTTCTGCCTCAATGTTGCCTGTAAGCAAAAAAAAAAAAAGGCTTCATTTTATAAATCACATTTACAAAACAAAAATCTTATACATGCTGAATAGTTATTATAAATTGGCATCTTGGAGCAGCTGAACAAGCTAACTGATTAAAAACAGATGATTCAGTGTTATTAAAAAAATATGTTCTTAGTATATAGTGTCTAAATTTGTACCCAAAAGTGAGTAAAACCTGACAAAATCTCCAAAAACCTCCCTTTGGGGATATCCTCATTTGTAAAACTGGAAAAAAGTAAACAAAGTGTGTGTGTTACTTATCACAGTCAGTGTGTACAAGTACACTGATTGAAAGCCCTGAACGAGAGTCAAACACTTCTAACAGTCAGAGAGGTCAGACTGCTGTCCCACAGTACAAGTGCTGCTGAGTGTTTATACCAAAATGAGATGAATGTTAGCAGGTGAAAGCCAGTGGGCCATACTGTTTGATACAGGCTTGTGAAGGTCAGGCCGGATGGGCAGTGAGGTAGAAGATGTCATATGTCAACATGATGGTAGTTACTGTTCTTTGTTTTTGCACTTTAATCGGAAGGGCTTTGTGTGGCTTAGGCCTCACCCAAAACAAAACACACCCTAATAGTAGCAGTAACTACAGCACAAGTATTACAAGGATTTTCATTTTGTAAGCCAACAGAGCTGTTATGTGTTATTTGTCATTATGTAGCGGTGATTTCCTGGCCTGTTTTACTAAACATTTCTTTGCATCTTTGGAACTTACTATAATTCATTTTACAGTTCTCATAACCTAGTAATCCTAGGTCAGTGATGCAGAGTTAAAAAAAAAAAAAAAAAACATAAAAACATAAAAAGGTGCATAGCTTAATCTTTTTTTTTTCTTCTTAATGCAAGAGTAATCCATCTGTCATAAAGAAATTCAGCATGATTTGGTTTGCACTGGAATTCATTAGGCATCACAGTAAAGGGGGATATCCTGCAGATGTCTGGATTAAATTTCATAGGGGCGTACTTTACTCTGCCACCTCCATTTCCACATTCAGTGTTGGAACCACACACATAAAGTGACCTGACGATGACATTTGTAGTACCTTCCATGCTTTACGTGGCAAGGCATGCCATTAATAATTTATTTGTTTGTATGTTATTTATTTATTTTTTTGTCATTGTAAATATGCATGTTGGGTTTTATTCAATTTCCCAGTTTAAAGTATCATTACTCTTGACCACAGCACAAATTCACTGCAGTGACTGAATGGAAACAAAAACAAAAACAAAACAAAAAATTAAGTGACTCTTTCATTTTTACTCAAAGTAATACCAATGAAGGTGACAGGTGGGATTTTGGGATTGCTGTCTGTGTTCAGACAGACTGAACTATTTAATAATACAAAATTCAGTAAGGGATCACAATTTAAGAACATCTACACAAACAATTTAAAACATCTTTCATTTGATTAATTTTAGATTTAAATAAAAGGCTTCTAAAAACCAAGAACAAGACACCAAAAGATCACCTATTGACTTTCGAATATTAATGTAGTAGCACATTAAGCGAGAGCATTTTGGTTTGAAGTGTATGTATCTTCAGGCTTGGAGTTTTCAACATTTGTTGTGTAAACACAGATGTGCACAGTGTGTCATTTCACTAGATGACATGATCCTCTTGATGTACATGAGATGAATTCAGTTGGTAACTACTGAAAGTTTAGAAACGTTCTAGATTTGGATCCTTTGATGATACTTGCGGGCTATTGATCTTTTCTGCTATTCCACAATTTGTCAAAGTCATTTAATTCTTTTGCAATATGAAAGGTTTACAGAATACATGCATTATTAACAATTTTATGAGAAATGTAAATGGTCTGTATTCAACATTTATCAATATTCTGTACATTTTTTTAAACAACAAATTTTTAATTGTCTATTAGGATTTGACAGTTTATTTGAGGAACAAAAAGGAAAAATAAAATATGTACACTTTGAATTCAGAGTGTTACCTGGGGGATTGGTTCCCTAAGCAGGCTGCATGAACAGGTAGCAGCAGCCCTGACTTGAGGTGTGTGGCATGTAGTTTGACTTGAGGCCATATGGTAAAAGTTAGGCCTTAGGTTGAGATAGTGTGATTGGAAATTAAGTGGTAAAAGTGTGTCATATATGCCATAAGGGGAAACACACACCTGAGAAACATACAGTAAAGTGATATTTAAACTGAATAAAAATACTTTGTAATGCTTGGAAACCTCTGGCTTTGCTGCTGAAAAGGAAATTATTGACAACTAAGACTGGTAAATGCATAATTTTTAATTAATTTCAGTCTGCTAAATATTGACAATGTATATTGCTGCTAACATGCTATTTCAAAAAATAAAAATAAATCAATTCTATTTATAAAGATAATAAGATCCACTTGCTCTACAGCAATACCAACTTTTTGTAATGTAATATTTTTTAATCATCACCTGATCATAAATCAAACAGTACCCCTAACCTCTGACCCCCCGAAACACACCTGACTGTGCTACACCAGACAGCCAGGTGTGCCTGCTCATGTCGAGTTTTGCACTGTCCATCGATTATAAGTGCGAGTGTGAGTGGGTGTGATGTGTGTTTATAGTACGCATCAGATTACAAAGAGCAGAATTAGGGGCCGTTGACTGCACTCAGCCTTGTTGGGCTCATAGTTTGTACTAAATACTTTCCCCTGTATGTTTATGTTGGGCAGCTTCTGCTTGTTGTTCTTTGTTCCCCCTCATTACCCTAGAAAGCTAAACATCAGCGCAGCCTGAAGGCAGGGGCACACTGGAGGTCACTACAGAGAGGCAATTTATCACTGAAAACCATTTATTAAAAATAATGTTTGGACAGTAAGCCAAGTGTAATGAAAAACTAGGGTACATGTGAAATGTTACATTGTCTTTTAAATTTTTATTTATTCATTAGTCAGAAGTAATCTGATAAAAATTAATTATATGTTTTGTTTTTATGTCTTTGTCCCTGCACTTTTTTTCAACTCTGGCCAAGCTCATTCTGTTATTGGACAAAATCGGTTGTATTCCACATCTTTATATTTTATTAATTTACTGATTCACTGATTGACACAAAAGAACAAGAATACTGTCTATAAAGAATGTGGGTAACACTTTATTTTAGGGTCTCTTAACTAGTTGCTTATTAACATGCATATTACTAGAATATTAGCCATTTATTAGTAGTAATTAAGCACATATTAATGCCTTATTCTACATGACCTTACTCTACATCCCTAATCCTACCCAATACCTAAACTAAACAACTACCTTACTAACAATTAATAAGCAGAAAATTAGGAATTAGGAATCAAGTTTTACCAGAATGTTCTAAAGAAAAAAAAAATAGGCTATCATCCTCAAATCATTTTGGAATTATCAGTTAAAAAAAACAAACAAAAAAACATGTTTTGAAAAAGAAATGTCATTTCTTATCAGTCATTATTGGTTTATTTTTTTGTCAGTGTGTTTTATTTATTGCAAAGCACACTGAAGCTAAGTGATAGTACTAGATTTTTTATTTATTTATTTTTTCATTACAGTTATCAAGTCAGCTCATTTGAAAGTTTGGGCTAAATTACCATTTTAAAATGGTTGACCATTAATGGAACAGAATGGAATCAGCACGTTTCCCACTGTCTATGGTTGTTAATACCTCTGATGCTGAGATGTGAACATTTTTATTTCTTGTTAAGTTTAACAGTAATCTAAAAGATAAAATATTGAAAAAAGTAACACCATGTAAATGAGTCATCTATAAAAAAATAAAAAAAACCCTCTATATCTGCATCACAGTACAGTCCACTTTCATCAGTGCAGAAGAAAATAATATGAAATGAAATGCTTATCAGCTACTGAAGTGCAGCCTCACTGTGTACTCATCAAAGGACTAGAGGCAGAAATCGGGGCCCCGTATCTCTGGCAATCAGAGATCTCTCTATTCAAACAGAGACTGACATGTGCAAGGGCCCACGCAAGAAACCATAGTCATGAGAATGAGTTTCTGATAGCATTTGGAAAAATGAAGAGAACAACAAGGCAGATAAAATGTAATCAATGACAAGATGTGCATGTTGTGTTTTAATCTGTTCTTTGTCAGTGAGAATATAAAAATATAAAAATAAGAAGATTTTTACAGTTCTCTGAAGGAAATGTAAGCCCTTACTTGCTGAACAATGCTAAGGAGTGTGACTGGCTGCCAAGGTGTTGCTTTGTTTGATAAAGTGTTCTGAGTGGTTTAACTGCATGTGGTTCAAATTTGTGACTCTGGCTGTAAAAACCCAGCTAAAGTCTTTTTTTTTTTTTTTTTTTGTGATTCACTTTTCTACATAAAATCATCCTTCATAAGGTAAAGAAAATTCTGTGAAAATGTAAGCTTGATCTCTTTAGCATTGACTGACCATTTTTGTGTTACTGTGCAGTATTTATTTATTTATTTGTTTAGATTGTTTGCCTGTACCAGAAAGTTTCTTTGCTGAGAAATAGACCCCTTTTTATCAACAAGCCACATTATTTGAAGTATATGTCTCATGTCCTCAACACAAATGCTCCCTGCACCAAGTTTAATATTTAATAATTTAACACATAGCTCTGGCCCTAAGTATGAGCCATATTAATAATAATGATGTATGTGCCTTTAAATTGCATAATAAAAGAAATAATTATCTGAACAAAAGCCTTTATTATTACATACAGACAACATTCTTAAAAAACAAAACAAAAAAACAGACTTATAATAAATAGGTTAGTATCACTGACTGCTCAGGTTTATTCAGTGATGATGTTATATGCTGAAAGCAGTAACTCACTGTGCAATGCCTCTTGTTAGTTCTTTTTCTAATGGCCCCTATGGGACTTGATGAGTATGACCAGATGATCTATCTCTGTATAATCCAACTATGTCAGATCTATTACATTAGCAATTGTTTGATCACCTTCTCTGTCATCTGATGAAAGGTGTGAAGAGCTAATCAGTACATCTCTTTTTACACACAAATTATTTCTTTTAGAAATAAATCACAATATCAGTGTAATGTGATCACATTTCCAAACATCCACTTTTTTTTTTCTCAGAAACTCCAATAATGGGAAGAAAGAAAGAGGGAAACCCATCCTGTCCCTGCTGCGCCTCAGATGTGGCTTCTAGCTAATGGCTGTTTTGCTAGTGGTGATGATCAAAAACAGAAGGGGCAAAAAACAGGAGAAGGAGGTAGAGTGAGGGAGAGGGAGAGAAAAGCCAAATAGCCTGATGGAATCCAGGCAGCTGGCAGATTGCTTATCAGTGGAGATGCACAATATCCTGACTATAAGATGATTATCAGGAAGGCAGTGGCTTAGCCAGCAGATTCATGCCTCTTTAAGAAGACAGTACATTTTTTGCTTTCTCTTCCTGCTGAGATAAGGATTCTCACGGAAAGGTGTCTTCTTCAAGTCTTATCTTAATGGACTATCAAGCAAGCTCAGAACTGAGCTGATTTTGAGAAGTCTTGCTTAATTAACATGACAGAGGTGATGTGCCAGCTTTGTATAATGAACAAAAAAATAACATATCATGAGTCATTATATAGTTTATAGTTGCTTTTTATGATCATTTTATGCTTCAATGATCATAATGGCGATTAGTGTCCCTTTGACTGGGAACTTGGATCTTATTTACTTTTAAATAAATGTAATGAATTTAATCTAAAATTTAATGCAATAGAATGCATGTTGATTTGACTATTACAAAGAGAAATTTAGATGAACTTAATGAGCGACAAATTACAAAGAAATGGCAAGTAACACAACACTGTAAAAAAAAAAAAATAATAAAAAAAAATCTGTAAAAATACAGTACATACAGTACAATATATTGTAATAATTTTAAGGAATTGTCTGTATTTGGTTTTTACAGTTGTTTTTCCATATTTTTGAATTATGCTTTGCATTGTGGGAACAAGAACCTCAGTCAATTATTAACACGAAAACAGAGCAGGCTACATTATTGACGCAGATCAGCTCGGTCGAAGTTTCTTTTTTAAAGTTGTATTTCGGGTTTAGGGGACCGTTCTTACACTTCTATTGTAAATTATTATTTGTTTTAAGTTTTAAAAGGGACAGCAGTTCATGACTTTCATAATGTTTCTTTTGTTTTCTTTTCGAATGACAGGCCTTTTAATTGCTGCTGTACTGTGCATCCCAAGCACCCACTGCATTCTTATCATAGGTTTGCATTCTGTTTTATTAACACTTTTTATTTACCATTAGGGATGTTCAATACTCACAAAAAAAAAATGTCATTGAGTCGTTTATTCAGTGGACATTGTTATTGAAGTTGTTTGTTTAGGAAATATTTAATTAGTATTTGGAGTGGTTTTCTGAAGTAATAATCTTTTTTTTTTTTTTTAATTCTGTAATGTTTTATTTGTTTAAGGCTACTGGCGATTCCAGATTGCTGTCGTTCAAGAAGTTATTAATGACCACATCTCCTTCCCCATTGTGGCTGAGCTACACATTTCCTTTGTTTTATTTTAAGCATAAAATATCCAGAGGAGGCACTTACACTGAAGTTCATGAAGCATTTTGTTGTGTTGCTGTTTATTTAGTTGAAAATAATTAAGTATATATCGTAAAACATTGTTGACAAGATCACATGACAAGTGCAATTGAAGACCAATGGAAATGTAACTTTAGCATTTTATAAACAATGTTTGAACTGGTAATGTCACACCTTCACCCTGTTTTGACTTTGGTTGCCTGTCTTGTTCATTTGACATAGTTTAACTTTGATTGCCTTATTTAGTTCACTTGTGTTCAGTTAATTATGTCATTAATACCTGCCTTGCATTTGTATTCTGCCATTTAGTTCTTTTGGTTGCCGGTTATTAAAGGTGCCATAGAATGATACAATATTTTAAATTGTTCTCTGATATCTACAAAGAAAGTATGTGGCTTAG
>SCHK01427083.1:0-16185 GCA_004124795.1 Poropuntius huangchuchieni | reverse complement strand
TCTCTCTCTCTCTCTGTGTGTGTGTGTGTCAGGATGAGGATGCAGCGGCAGACAGCGGCTCCAGTCCAAAGCAACTCTCTGCTGAAGAGGAGCAGAAAACACAGGTGTGTGTGAGATTAAGAGTGACCATGTCAGATTGTCATTGACCGTCACCTGACGTGTGTGTGTGTGTGTGTTTCTCAGATCTCCACAGATGTTTTGGTGAAGGACGATGGTGCAGCAGACGACAGCAGGTCTTCATCGCTCTTCTTTCTGTGTTCAGTCATGTGCTCCAGTGTTTCCTGCGGTCGTTATAAACCCGCTCGTTACAGTGTTTCACTGATTATCACTGCTGCTCTGTCACATGATCATAGATTGATTCTCCGATGTCTTTGAATGTCTGTAGCAGGTTTTATTTGGTTTAACTTTGTGTTGTGTATTCGTGTGAGTTTAGGGTTGAGGATGGGTTAGTTATGGTTAGTTAGAGACACACGAGTGACTTGATGTTTCTTGTGTTCAGGACATTAATGCCACCGCCAGCAGCTCCAATTAGAAAGAGACCGAGAGAAGAGACCTGCAGCAAACCCCTCACACACAGAGGTACAGGTACACACACACACACACACACACACACACACAGACAGGCGCGCACACACACACAGGTACACAGACAGGTACACACACACACAGAGAGGTCTGTATAAATTATGACTACCCCCTAAAAGTCGACTAAATGTTAGTCAATGAGAAGAGCCAAAATTGTATTAGTCACTTAGTTGCAGAAATGTTTTTTTTATAAATCCACTTCCCTTACAAACAAGATAAATGTCTACAGAGAGTGAAATATTTACTTTCAAATGATCCAATTCATACTGAAAACACATTTTCTCAGGTTATGTAATCCGTATGAAATGTGCAGACAGACACATCACTACTGCGGAGATGACCGAAAACACTAGTTTATCAATACATTATTAAAATTTAACGCAGCCTTACTGTTTTCCCCAGACGCATTCATAATCATTACTTCTGCCGGTGTGCCGTGGCAAGCTTTATGCATGCGCTTGAGCACTTGTTAGGCAATAAAAGGCTCATTATGATTTAAATGGTTTATTAATAATAGTGTGTTTAGGTGACTAATGCTTCAAATGCTATTAGTCGACCAGAAAAATCTGTAGTCGAGGACAGCCTAGTATAAACAAACACACAGTAACGACCCTTACTCTTGAAGCTTAAGTGAATGAGCTGATGAAGTCTTTGATGTCCCTGCAGCTGAAGAACCGCTGATGATGATGAAGAAGATGAAGACTCCAGAAGCCTCCAGCAGCTCGTCTGGACTCGTTCCGTACGGAGGAGATTCATCAGATGAGGAGGAGGAGCGCATGCGCAGCGGGAATAAGAGCTCCATCTAAACACACGTCTGCGCAGACTTTTTATTTGATCACGTTTTACCGGCAGCACTGATGTGTAACTGTTCCTATGGAATAATAAAAGAAAGAAACCCCACACAGAAGCTTGTGTCTGGTTTATTCAGCTCCAGAACAGCTCAGATGTACGTCTGCGTGACGTGTGCCGGCGCGGTCATCCCGGTGCGGAGCGTGAGCGCTCCGGGGTTATCCAGAGCGAAGCACGGCTGGACGTGGTGCAGGAACTGACCGCTGAAGGTGTAGAGATGCTGGCGCAGCGCTGCGTTGTAGAAGGAGAGGGTCCCGCGGCTGTAGTCCAGAAACACACCGATGCGCAGCGGCTGGACCGTGATGCGGATGTCCGGCGTCCAGCCGTTGTGCAGGAACTCGTATTTGTGCCTGCAGCGGGAGGGAGACCTTCAGAGAGATTCTAGTCTGTGTCATGTGACCGGTTACACACATCATGAGTTTTACTGCTGCGCTATTAAATGCAGCATCTGCGTGATTCACAGAGACTCCGTTGACAAGTCTGCCGTTTTCCTGTAAAATTGGTGTGCTTTAACACTGATGTCATGGTGTTTTTCGTGTCGGGTTGAAGCCACCCAAATAACGAGATATTTAGCCCCTGGAATGCAAATTGTACTCGAGAACCCTGTCAAAACACATGTATTTTACCCTTAGAATGCAATTTTTACCGGTGGACCCCGCTTGAAACATGTTTGGGCTAGTTTTGAGTAGCAATTGAGCGGGTTTTGTTTTGCGAAAATCTGGCAACTCTCCACAAATGGCACACAATACAAGGGTTAGCATCTTATATTTCAGTCATTCCATTTGTTTTAATGTTTACGTTTACTAATCTTAAAGAGAGAGTGCTGCAGGCTGAGTAATGTGTTTGCAGAAGAAGATTTAAAGTAAGCATTTGAATGCTTTTGCCCATGTTTCAAGAGAAATGCACTTTCATTGCTAGAAGGGTTTGCTGACGCACCTGGACGGCGTGAGGATGTGTCTCATGCACCAGGACGTGTTGTTCCCTCCCAGGTAGGAGTTTCTCTGTGTGTCCTCGTACGCTACGCCCACGCGGAACTCTGCGCTCTCGTCCACCTCGATCTCCCAGTAATACCTGCCTCTGACGGGCACCAGGTCGCCCAGAACCGCCACGCACCTGCAGGAGACACCGTGTTAGCGTTAGCATCCCGACCCCACCGACCCGCTGCTGCCTCACCTGTTGAAGGTGTTGTCGCTGAAGGTCATGTGACTGATGGGAAGATCTTCATCCAGGTAGAACATGGTGAGGCCGTCGGCCGACAGCGACAGGCTCGGATGCGCTGTGTCTTCCAGCAGGTGGAAGAACGTACCTGTGCTCGCACACGTCACAAACACACAAGTATTCATCAGGTGCGTTGATATTTATACACCGCATCATCTCCGTTATTGCCAGTCAAGTATGGAGTGCCACAAGGATCTGTCATAGGCCCTCTGTTATTATCAATATATATATTGCCCCTTGGTAATATTAGAAAATGTTGGATTAGTTTTCATTGTTATGCTGGTGACACTCAAATATTTAAACAAGACCAGATGAAACTTTTAAATCTAAGCTAACAGAGTGTGTTAATTTTAAAGATTGGATTACCAATAGTTTTCTCCGGTTAAATTCAGATAAGGCAGAGATATTACTTGTTGGACCAAAAAACAGTACACATCTCTTGGATTACAATTTGCAACTAGATGGATGTAATGTTACCTCATCTACAGTTAAAAATCTGGGTGTTATATTAGACAGCAATTTGTTTATTGAAAATCATATTTCCCATGTTACAAAAACAGTGTTCTTCCATCTTCAAAACATTGGCAAGCTACGAAACATGTTACCTGTTTCTGATGCTGAAAGCTAGTTCATGCATTCATGAGCTCTAGACTAGACTATTGTAATGCACTGCTAGCTGCTGTCCTGCATCTTCAATAAACAAGATACAGCTCGTCCAAAATGCAGCGGCTAGAGTCCTTACCAGGTCAAGAAAATATGATCATATTACCCCAATTTTACAGTCTCTGCACTGGCTACCTATTAAGTTTCGTATCAGTTACAAAATATTATTACTTATAAGGCCCTTAATGGTTTAGCTCCTGCGTACCTAACTAGTCTTCTACCACGCTACAGTCTATCACGCTCCCTAAGGTCACTAAACTCTGGATTCTTGGTAGTGCCTAGGATAGCAAAGTCCTCTAAATGTCCTTTTCACATTTGGCTCCCAAACTCTGGAATAGCCTTCCTGATAATGTTCGGGGTTCAGACACACTCTCTGTTTAAATCCAGATTAAAGACACATCTTTTGAGTCGAGCATTCTCCTAATGCATCTCATAACCTTGTTCTCCAGTTATATCTAATCAATTGCACATTATCATTTTTTGCTTGGTTGGAACAGCAGCTACTCTGTTGTCTCTATTTGCTTCTGTTTCTGCCACGGATAGGCATCCTGAGGTAACTAATAAATACAGAAGCTTCAGTCTGGATCCAGCCCTTACGAAGATCTGAGAAGAGATGATGCCAACTCTCAACCAACATACAAAACTACCATACTTTACTATAATGCAAAATATAAGCATTGCTGTTAATAGTATTGAGCGTCTGTTTGATTACATGACATGAACTAACTGCATGATCATCACAGATAAGCTACTCCTAAATATAATGTAGAAACTAATGTTCTGTAAAACTGCTTTGCAACAATTTCTATGGTGAAGAAGGCAAATAAAGGTGGACTGAAAGCTGATCTGGATGTGAGGTGTGGTGGGGACCTGTGGTGGAGACGGTGATGGGCTCGCTGCGGTCGCTCGGGCCTCCGATGTTCACGGCTCGGATGTGGATGGTGTAGTGCTTCCAGGGCTGGAGCTGCACCAGACACTCGCAGGACGGGATCGCCACGATGGACCTGCCGGAGGACAGCGGACTGCATTCATGCCAAACACGTGATCAGAACCAGCCCAACTCTGCACCGAGCGCTTCGGAGCACCAGCGTTCACCGGCTAGTGACGTTATTTGGAGACTAATTGGTTTAGCTAGTTACCCACCAGCCCTGCTGTTATTCTGCTCTGTTTTCTGTGAAATAATCAGGGCTAGTTTTGGACAGACTGACCCCGTCTCTGCTGGTTTGTACTCTCATTTAAATTTTTTCTTACACCACTCTGTTATTGTGCTATGAACTACTTCTGATAAACTCATCCCCAAACAAAACAAAGAAGAAACTACAGCTGAACCAGGATTTAGTCAAAGATCTGGATACACAAGACTAGACGACTCAACGCATTAACGCACATAAAGACAGATGGCAGCAAATACTGCAGCACCAACACAACCTCCATCTGACCGAAATCATGAGGTCTGAGGTTTGTGCTGACTGTGCTGCAGTTGGAATTGAACTGCTGGTTTCGTCTGGCCAGAGGAGAACTGGTCCCCGACTGATATCATCAACTTGATTGCACAGATTCTATTTCAACTGAATGGAGCGAGACGATGACATCACTGACTTTAATGATGAGCTGCCTTCAACTGAAAATTGAGTGTTTAAACTTGTCCTTTTGCATTATTGACACACTTTTCCTATTTGATACTGTAAAACTGCTTTGTCACAATCTGTATTGTTAAAAGCGCTCTATAAATAAAGGTGACTTGACTTGACTTGACTGGAAAGTATCCAGCTAATGTAATATGAAAAATATGAGAAGAGAGATGCACAACGAGAAAAACATCCTGGCTTTTCCCAAAATAAGTTCACCTTTGAATGAAACTGAAACTGAAACAAGTTTCTTGTATCTTAAATGTCTCTATTTTTCATATTACATGGCTGGATACTTTCCGGGCAGCCCTCGTATGTGCGTTGATCAGTGGTTTGACTTGATATTACATTGAATACAGACTAAATTATCATGATGTAAATTGTGATTGTGTTGTTTCAGGAGACTTGGAATATGGAGTCATGCTATCATTGATCTTTTTGCAGCTTTGGTTTCCACTGACTGTTATAATATGAGCTGGAACGTCTCCTGTGTTGGGCAGAGAGTCGTACGGTTTGGACGATGTGAGGGTGAGTAAATGAAGCACACAAGCTGATCTCTGGACTCATTGTGATGTGTGTGATGAAGCTCACTGACTCGGTGGCGTCTGCCTGGGTCCGGTGGAACTCCAGCGTGTACGACTCCACCGGGTTGGTGTTTCCAGAGTCCCAGCGGATCAGCGCCGCGTCCAGGCTGCTCACACACTGCCTCGGCTTGAGAACCGGAGGAGAGGGAACTGCACACACACACACAGCGTTACACACTCGTCCACCACAGCGGCTCTGTAGGACACCGGCACGTACCCGTCATGTAAACGGCCCTCTCGCTGGCCGGGCTGATGCCTGTGGTGTTGGTGGCTGTGACCCAGAGCTCATACTGAGCGTTAGGAAGAAGATCAGACACGGTGCAGTGCGTCTCCTTCACCTTCAGCCGAGACACTGCAAACACACACACACACACACACACAGAGCTGACGGGACACGAGTGTGAGTGTGAGCAGCTCTAGCCCTGCAGAGTTCAGCTCCACACACACTCCTGGATGTTTTTATTAAAGGGGTCATGAACGTATAAGCCAAAATTCCCTCGGTCTTTTGACATAAAAACATTTTCCCATAAAAACATCCTGTAAGTTTCAGAACCCAAAACTTAGTTGTTAGTCTAAAAACAGCTTATATTGAAGACAAAACAACAAACTACAGCTTGTGGAATGTGCTACTCTATGATGTCATAGTGTGGATAAGCACTGCCTCCGCAAATGATGATCAACGCCTGCTTCTACAGCGCTGCCTGTTTAACTCCGCCCACCAAATTCTACATCACTGCCTTTTTAGCCACGCCCACCGATTCTACATCACTGCCTGTTTAACTCCGCCCACCAATTCAACAGCTCTGCCTTTTTAGCCACGCCCACCAATTGCAACCTGTTGCAACAAACAAGTGTGAGTAGCTGTTCTCATTACGTGATCACTGTTTCTTTGTCTGTTAAAAAGATAATTTAACATACTGAGTATTTAAGTGTTTTTAACCTAAATCACAGCAGCGTCCATCTGTGAGGAATGTAGACTGTCGATCAACTATTAGCCAATCACAGCAGTGGGCGTTTACTTCCGAGATTACGATCCTCAACAGATATTCAATCTGAGCGTTCTGATGAGGGGGGTTAAAACAGGACAGAAAACAGCCTATTACTTTTTAAATTATGTTTTTTGATGAAAAATCTTGATAACATTATAAGTGGAGCTCAGAGAACAGTACAAAATAAAAACAGAGGCCCCTTTATTCCTCCAGACCTGGACCGAACCAAAATGTTTCTTGTCTCGTCACATTCACTGAGGAATTACATGAATCACGTTTTCAATTCACATTGGTGAAATTAGAGGAAAAAGGTATTGTCAATCATTTTGACAATAACGAGTGCTGAAGCAGACCAGACTAAAAATGTCACTTTTAAAACCTTTTGTCATCCTAATGATAAACAGCAGAGCAGAGCAAAATTTGATTATTAGGACTCGTCCCTCTCAGTGTCTGTGGTGTTTTACGGCCCTGGTTCTCATCTCTGTCCTCGGTTCACTTTCCTGTAGAGTTCTGCTCCATTCATCGTCAGACTCACCTGTCTGTAACTCTATAGCTGGCTCAGGACCTCAAGGACCAGAGTTAAACTAGTCTAAACCCTAACCTCTGACCTCAATACCTCAGTATAGAGCTGCTAGCACATCCTGACAGATTGAGCATTACTGTTTGATGCGATTGGATTTAAGTCTGTTTTGGCAGGTGACTGCGTGTCGACCAGTGAGGTTTGTGTTTAACTGATTAGGGCAGTAAATAACGCGTTTACCGTCCTGCGGCGTCTCCATAGTGCAGTCATCAGAGATCAGACGCCAGTAAAGCTCGTAAAACTCCACGGTGTCGTCCGAGAACAGACTCCAGCACACGTGCAGCGACGTGTCGGTGGCAGAGTTAGCGATCTGTGGATTCATGACCGGAGCCGACGGAGCTACACACACACACAGAGTCAAACACACCTGCTGACTGAAAGCATTAAAGTATGGAAACAAGAAGATGCAAATAAAATGCTCATTTTCTACAGTTTTGCATTTTATTTGTGAGACTTTTTTGTGCACTACACAGTCATGTTAATCATCTGAAGCACGGTGGAGCTCAGGGCAGATTGCGCGTGAACTAAAGAGCTGAAGCTCTGATGTGTGTTAGAATGCATTATAACTCTAGCGCTAGTTCTGCTGCAGTTCAGGAATCTCAATCATACGAATCCTTTAAACAGCTAAATTAATGAATCCATAAATGTGTCTCGGCTTCAACAGAAAAATAATCAAACAAATACGAGCCCTTTCGTGAGAGTGAGTATTTAACCCTGTCGAGAGCATCATTTACACTATTTACATTCCCAAAATCTGAATTTTGCAAAAATAATGTTGCTCTCTTAGTCAACTATTCAGTCACATGACTTGAGGCAGTCATGTTGTTTTCTCTTATTGTGCCTGTAGGAATTTGTTTAGCACATGGAAATATTACCACTGTAGTTTATTTACATGTCGCCAAATAAGATTATCCACTTCAGGTGAGTCTCTGTTTTTAGGGACATTTTGGAAGTTTTATTTGCATCTTCTTGTTTCCATACAGCATTTCTAGGGCATAAAACTGCTTAAATGGAACCCAGCAAATGTAAATACGAGCAGCAGTCGGCGTCAGACCTGGAAGCACGTTAATGGAGTCCATCATCTGTCTGACGTGGGACAGATCCGTCATCGGCACGTCGAAGTCCAGAGACACTCCCAGCTTCAGATCCACGTCCTCTCTGGAGAACTGCTCCACTCTGATTGGACAGAACATCACAGAACATCCCAGACCCTCTCAGACGTCACGTCAGTATCTGTGACCGCTAACATCTGTCCCGTGTGTCTTCTAGGGTTAGCAGAGTTAGTGCTCAGGACTGATGATCGTGCAATTACATAACAATGTCAGTATAATTAATTATTATATCACTGATCTACTGTTTACGGTGATTATTAGGTACATCCACTGTAAATCCAAATGGAGGATGAGAACTTCGAAAGCACCCGATGATCGCATTTACAAACTGTACAAATGTTCTCGGTTCACAGGTGCTTTGTGAGCAGTCGTGAGGCAGCAGATGTGAATCTGCAGAAACGTGAAAGAGTTGCAGCGAATCTTAAAGGGGTCATGAACTGCCTGTTTTTTGTTTTCTACTGTTGTCTAAGGTCCATTTTTAATGTTATCATGATTTTACACCAAAAAACATCATTTAGAAGTAATAGGCCATTTTCTGTCCTGTTTTAACCCCCCTCATCAGAACGCTCTGTTTGAAGAGGCGTGGCAGATCGTAGACTCGGAAGTAAACGCCCACTGCTGTGATTGGCTAAGAGTTGTGTTTGTTTGACAGAGTACATTCCTCACAGATGGACGCTGCTGTAATTTAGGGCAAAAACACATAAATAATTCAATACAAATCAAACAATCCGTAAAGAGAGACAAAGCAACAGTGATCACGTAATAAAATGTACTCGATCTTGTGTGTTGCAACATTTCTGTCAGATCCAATATTATCAGCGCACACCGTCTTTTAGTTTTGTTTTTTACTTTTAGATCTTTCTGAAAATCCCATTCCGAGTTGTGCCTTGTGTGTAAACGAATACCCAGTAAAATGAAGTGAACAAAGAACTGAGTTCTTACTGAAGTGGTCTGGATCTTCTTTAAAAAAAAAAAGTTCAGAAGTTCATCCGCTCTTTCCTAACGCTGGGATCAGAAGGAAGGCAACGCAAACACTGCTTTTCCACAGCGTCTTGTCTTTGGAGCATCTTTATCATTTGGTTTCTGTGCAGACCTGTGTTCACCTCGTTATTTACACTACATGCATGAGTCGGTGGGTGGGGCTAATACAGACAGCTTTAGAATCGGTGGGCGGGGCCAATCAAGCAGTGATGTAGAATTAGTGGGCGGGGCTAACAGGCAGCAATGTAGAATCAGAGGGTGGGGCTAAACAGGCAGTGGTGTAGAATTAGTGGGCGGGGCTAAAACAGCTGTAGAATCTGTGGGCGGGGCTAATCAGACTGCTGTAGAATCGGTGGGCGGGGCTAATCAGACTGCTGTAGAATCGGTGGGCGGGGCTAATCAGACTGCTGTAGAATCGGTGAGAGGCAATCATCTGCAAAGGCAATGCTTATGCTGGCTGTTTTTAGACTAATGATTACGTTTTGAATTCTGAAACTTACAGGATGTTTTTATAGTACAATGATCTCTTCTATGTCAAAAGATCAAGGGAATTTTGGTTTCTCAGTTCATGACCCCTTTAATATCCACTGGCACACGGGTTTGGAACGACATGAAGGTGAGTAAATGATGATTGTTAGACAAACCACACACTGCATCTACTCACCTCTTCATAATTGGCATGACAGTCTGTCAATCAGAGAGGAAGGCGGGTCAAACACTCAGTCAGATACAGGTGTGTAATGAGACTGAATGCGTGGCTCTGACCTGCAGGAATGCGTGTTTGTCTGGTCTGCGGTGGAGCTCCTGTGCGCTCTCAATCAGCTCTTTGGAGGCGTCCAGTGTTTGACCGCACCGCAGCAGCTGACCGTAGAGACGCTCCAGCTTGCTGTTCTTCTGCTCGTCCAGCGCCGCGGCTCGGGCCTCGTTCCTCTGAGACAGCGTCTGCAGAACTTCATTATAGTGCTGCTCCAGATTCTGCTCCTGCCGGCCGAAGTTCTCCTGCAGACACACACTTACAGATGACACACCGCCCAAACTCCACCCGTCTCAGCAGAGACCGTGTGCACACCTCCACAGTGATGAAGATCTCCTCCAGGTTACTGGCGAAGTTGTCCATCTCCATGATCTTCTGGCTCAGTTTGCTCCTGTTTCTGGACAGCTGCTCCTGGAAAGCACAGCTCCGCGTCACACACCGCAGATGCTCGGGTCACGCTCGTGAACCTGTGACTCACCTTCAGTGTGGAGACATCAGGAGCGTCCTGCACCATCACAAACGCCTCTTCATCAGCCGCCTCCTCCTCCTCGATCACATCCAGACGACCTCTGACCTCATACACGTCCATACCGATGCCTGCATTTATAATGAATACCATAAAATACACTTTAAAAATGTAAGATGAGGTTTTGTTTTGTTTTTCTACAAGAAATGTTGTCAGAAAATCAGCCCACAGGTCTCACACACACACACACTGTACAAACCGCATTTTCTATCACCCTACACCAACCCTAAACTTTCTGCATTTTTACTTTTTAAAAATAAATAAATAAATAAATAAAAACTCATTCTGTATGATTTATAAGCTTTTGTACCCGTGGGGCCCTCAATTTTGGTCCCCATCATGACACAAGTCCCCATCAGTCTGTGTGTATTCAGGTTTAAGTTCCCACCAGAAAATATAAACCTGTACCCTCACTCTCTCTCACACACACACACACACACACACACACACACACACACACACACACACACTCTCTTTTACAGCTGTAAATACACACAAACAGCTATTGTTTTCTTGATTTTGCTTCAAACAGAAATCACCAAAGTATTAAAGCAGTCATAAATACCTGCCGGTTCTCGGTGTGTCGGTGTAGAGTGAGTTTCTGCGCATGCGCACCGAGCTCCGAACAGATAAATATAGACGGACAGATCGAATATCAGCAGGAGCTCAAAAAACCCTCACAACTGAACGATACAAACAACTGCTCTACTGAGAATACATTTACTGTAGCGCTTACAGTTTAACAACAATATGAAGGTTAAACGACGCCTGTCAGTCACAGATTCGGGTCTAATCTAATAAATTCAGATATAAAGTTTACATTTAAATAGGCCTATATTATTTATATTTAGACTTTAATTTAGATACATAAATATAAACCCACGTCATCTTCAATAATCTTCAAATTAATTCACTAAAATTGGTTAAATTAGTTTTGTTGTCAAATTAGGCTAAATTGTATAAATTTATTTATCCAATTAAGCCTTTATAGAAAATGTAAGAAATATTCATTTCAATGGTATAATTTGGGGTTAAAGAATATTAAATGACATCTGAATCAGCAGAATCTGTAATTTCATATAAAATACGATCTTTTCATCTGCATGTTTAAACAGAAAAATATAAATAAAGGTGAAATATAATGTAAAGTTTAGGCTCATCCGATTTAGAGAGTTTTATGTATTTTTAATTCACATTTGCTGTTTGTTTTCCATTATTGTCCAATGTAAAATTTGAGGGATGTCATAATCTTTTGATGACCACTGTAACAATGGATTGATTTCTATTTTAGAGTTAACAGTTCGGGTGTGTGTAACAGCAGCTCTCTTTGTACAGATACAGTTTGTTAAAATCTGGCATAATAATAATGAATCTGTGCGTCACGAGGACGCTGGAATTCCCCGTCACGTGACCACAGGAAGCGGACAGCTGATGACGGCGGAAGCGCAACACAAACACAAACCCCGACGCGATGAGCGACGCGGACAGCGAGCGCATGGACAGTTTGGACGGATGGGTCGCCGTTAAACGCGACGCCTTCGACGACAGCGAGAGCCACAAGCTCAGGTTCATCGTGGAGTGGAACGAGATCGAGACGAAGTTCGCAGTGACGTGTCACGACCGGACGCTGCAGCGGCGCGGCGACGCGAGCGGGAGCTGCGCGGGGCTGTTCTCCGGCGCGGAGCTGAGCGGCGTCGGAGCGCACCTGAGCGGCGTCCGCGACGAGCTCGGCCCGCTGTTTCCAGACCTGACGCTCTTCCGCGAGCCGAGCCTGTGGGAGCTGCTGTTCTCCAGCGCCCCGCGGAGCGATGCTGACGCGGCCTGCAGGCAGCTGGAGCGCTACTTCAGCGCCGCGGTGGACGCGTGCGGCCGCAAGATCGTGCTGGACGCGCTCTTCAGCGTCTCTGCGGCGGACGAGCGCGAGTACTTCGAAAACCTGCAGGAGTTTAAATGCAGAGCGATGCGCGACGAGATTACGCGCTCCAAAGACGCGCTGCGCGCGGTGAGACGCGACATATTCTATTCTATTCTGATCTTATCTGTTCTGTTCTGTTCTATTCTATTCTATTTTATTCTATTCTATTCTATCCTATCCTATCCTATTGTGTGCCATTCTATTCTGTTCTGTTCTATTCTGTTTCACTCCATTCTGTTCTATTCTATTGTGTTCCATTCCATTCGGTTTGATTGTGTTCTGTTCTGTTCTATTGTTCAGTTTCATTCTGTTTGATTGTGTTCTGTCTATTCTATTTAATTCGATTGTGTTCCATTGTATTTTGTTTGATTCTATTCTATTCTGTGCTGTTCTGTTCTATTCCGCTTTAATTCTGTTTGAATATTCTATTCTATTCTATTCTGATCTGTTCTGTTCTATCCTATTGTGTGCCATTCTATTCTATTGTGTTGTGTTCTGTTCTATTCTATTTCACTCCATTCTGTTCTATTCTATTGTATTCCATTCTGTTTGATTGTGTTCTGTCTATTCTATTTAATTCGATTATGTTCCATTGTATTTTGTTTGATTCTGTTCTATTCTATTCTGATCTTATCTGTTCTATTCTATTCTATCCTATCCTATTGTGTGCCATTCTATTCTGTTCTATTCTATTCTATTTCACTCCATTCTGTTCTATTCTATTGTGTTCCATTCCATTCTGTTTGATTATGTTCTATTCTATTGTTCATTTTCATTCTGTTTGATTGTTCTGTTCTATTCTATTCTATTCAATTCGATTATGTTCAATTGTATTTTGTTTGATTCTGTTCTATTCTATTCTACTTTAATTCTGTTTGAGTATTCTATACTATTCTATTCTATTCTGTTCTATTGTGCTCCATTCTATTCTGTTTGACCGTGTTTTGATGACGCCAGCAGCAGATCCTCGACAGAAACACATGATTCATGTTCAGTCATTCATCATCTGTACAGTCAGTCTCTTGTTTCTTTCATATCTTGCTTTTTTCTGTTTTTTGTGTGTGTACTGATGCTGTCCCAGATAGCACATGTATGTCTGCAAGATGTCTGTTAAAATCGCTTGATCTGGAAAACATCTGCTGGGTACAAACATCTGACAGATGTCTTCAAGATGTCAGTTTTACATACATTCTAAATCATAAACATCTTAAAGACATCTAATAAACGTCTGTTTGACGTCCGATAGGAAATGTCCTATAGATGTACTGCAGATGAGCAAACACTCTAAAAAATACGTCTTGCAGACGTCAAATAGTCGTCTCCATGATGTATGTGTGCTATCGGGGTATGGCAGCACTGAACACAGTCGTGCCAGTGAAGTACTTTGACAGAGATTTAGCTTTGAAAGGTGATTTGAATCTATCTATCTATTCTTTCATATAATTTGTAACACAAGTTATTCACAATGAGTACCATAAAATACACTTAGAAAATGTAAAAAACACACACACACTCACACAACTTTCACACACCTAAACAGTTATGATTACTCTATTCTTGATTAGAAAATTTTGATTATTCTATTCTATTCTATTGTGTTCTGTTCTGTTCTGACTGTGTTCTATTGTGTTCTACTCTATTATGTTTGATCGTGTTGTGTTCTATTCTGTTTTATTGTGTTCCATTCGGTTTTATTCTATTCTGTTGTGTTCCATTCCATTCTATTCTATTGTGCTTCATTCCATTTTGTTTGATTGCGTTTTGTTCTGTTCCTGTTCTGTTATATTGTGTTACACTTAATTCTGTTTGATTATTCTATTCTATTCTGTTCTGTTCCATTCCATTCTGTTCTATTTGATTATTCTATTCTGTTCTATTGTGTTCAATTCTCTTTGATTATTCCATTCTATTCTATTCTATACTATACTATTCTAGTGTTCCGTTCCGTTCAGTTTGATTGTGTTCTGCCTGTGGTTGAGTGGATGATGATGATGATGATGATGATGGTGTTCTTCATCAGCTGCTGCAGACTCATCCCAGCACTGACGGGCTCCAGCGGCTGATGAAGATCTATGAGGAGGAAGATGAGATTTACAGGGAGTTAGTGAGCGTGGCCACGAAGTTCTACCAGAACCTTCTGCAGCCCTTCAGAGACATGCGAGAGATCGCCACGCTCTACAAGACGGAGATCCTGGTATCTGCTCACATCCACACGAATAAAAAACACTTTCCTTGTTCATCATCAGCTGCTGTCAGTCATTCAAGCAGCAGGAGAAGCTCTGTGTGATGATGAAAGATGATGTGAGTTCAGCTGAGAAACACAAAGCAGCAGAAGCTGATGGATGTGTGTGTGTGTTTGTTCAGAAATGTCTGCAGTCTGAGGAGCTGGGGCCGAAGCGTGTGAGTGAACTAGAGACAGAGATGAACGAATGGAATCAGCGTGGAGAAAAAGCTGTTCACTCCATACAGGACATCACAGCCGACTACTTCAGAGACACGTCCAGAGCGCTGACAGGTCTCACACACGCTCTACACATTCAGATCTTTATATAGTATTTAATAAATGCTTCAAGTTAAATCTGATGCTTCATTTCTCACCACTGTCTAGAAACTGCCTCAAAAGTGAACTCCAGTGCAGTCTGCCAACACACACAGATCCTCTTTTTATGTCGATATACAGTGAATAGAGAATAATGTGAATTATTGTGTAGATGTATTCTAAAATGCTCTTCATAAACAATAAAGTTTGCTTTGCATATGTCTGTGGTTCGATCAAACAGACAACTCTTTCATACTTGTGCAAATGCCTCTAAATGTGTTGTAGTATGAGGCCACGCTCTCTAATGACATCAGATATTTACTCACTGCAGGATGATTCACAGTATGTCATTTCACAACACACACACACACACACACACACACACACACACACACACACACTCCTCTGTCCCTGAACTCTCTCATCTGTGTGTGACAGTTCATCTTTCTGCTGATTACCCATGTTTTTATTACACACACCTGTGTGTGTGTGTGTGTGTGTGGGTGTGTGTGTGTGTTTCTTCAGGTATGGTGAAACAGATGGAACAGGACCAGAAGAGATTTGGCCACGCCTCTTGGGCAATGGCCACGCCCAGACAAGAGAAACTCAGAGTTCTATTGGCTAAAGAGACGCTGCAGTACATGAGGGCAAAAGAGATGTGCATCAAACGCAAGAGAGACGAGATCCGAGAGAAGGTGTGTGTGTGTGTGTGTGAGTGTGTTTGTATGTGAGAGAGAGAGTGTGTGAGTGTGTATTGACACTGGATAACATGCAATATGCTCTGTCAATGTTTATGTCTCAGAATATGTCAGTGATCCACAAGAGGGAGCAGTTTCATCTTCTGTCATTCAGATGCAGTGTTGTAAAGTGCATTATGGGTATTATGATGCTGAATTCATGTATTTGTGGTTTGACATATTATAATGCCACACAAACACTCTAAACTGAGTTCAAGGCCTGCTGGTTACCATGAAGAGGAGCGATGCTGTTAATCTGTGACATGTCAATATTTAATGCTGTGCTGTCAGACGACACACACACACACACACGCTGTCAGGTGACGTGAATGGTAACAGGTGTGTCTGCAGATGCGTGGCGTGGCGGCGGGGGGCTCGGAGGCCGTGAGTGTCGTCCGTGAGCTGGAGCTGCAGTATTACGAGACACAGCTGGAGCTTCACGACTGCAGGTTTGAGATCCTGAAGAACGAAGAGCTGCTGCTGCTGACACAGATCAAGAGCACACGACGACAGATCAGAGGTCTC
>SCHK01426954.1:0-11017 GCA_004124795.1 Poropuntius huangchuchieni | reverse complement strand
GGGCAACCAGTCTTGGGCTACAGGGTGATATGGCTGCTTTACAAAATTAAGTGTTAATCTGAAAAGTTGTGAAACTGAGTATTATGGTATATTCATTATGGAACCGCGCCATTATGGCATTTATGTCACAATAGACATCTCTGTCACCCCTGCATATGCACACCATATCAAAGAAAAAAGATTTGTTCATAGTGTTTTGTTTTTCATATGAATTACATTTCATTAATTTATTCCAGAAACATTTATTCAAAGTGACTCACAAATGATCTGGATGACTTTTTCGTATTTTCTGTGCTGATTTTGGGGGGACAATCTGCAGATTTCCCCAAGGAATAAAGTGTTACATGGAATCGAAAGTGTTACTCTAATGTGAAAGTATTTGCCAGAATGGCCAAAATATGTATTAAAACATGCAAGTGGCGGGCATGTGTATAGCTTTAAATGTTTTATATTTTACAATATTTATATATAAATGTATACATTTTGCAGAGATTTCTGAGTTCTGTCTTTGTGTGCATGTGAGTTAGTTTGTATTTTTCATATAAACTTGTTTCACAAAAAATTTAATTAAAAATGTAAAAAAAAATAACATTGTAAAGCAATACATCATAGTATTTGTTGTATTGCCTTTGTTTATTTTAATAAAACAAAAAGTATTAAATTAAATTAATAAATTAATATTTATTTATTTTGAGGTGAAATACTGTGATTATGATCTTGATTTTGCTCATCATGAGTTTCATCCATCCAGTATTGACATGCTTCTGTTTTACTTATTTGAAACACAAAGGGAGAGTCCAGCTGAAGAACTGCCTTTTGAAGATGGCTCTGTAGATCTTGTGACGACCATGTCTGCATTCCATTGGTTTGACCGTTCACGTTTTCTTCAGGAGGCTCACAGAGTGCTTAAGCCTCATGGCTGCCTCGCAATTCTCAACTACACCATGGACATGCAGCTGAGCTATGGAGACTGCTCAGAGACTTTAAACCACATTTGTAAAGAGGTGGGAATCGTAACACTGGTATTTCTGACATTTCAATGCTTATCAGCTGTCTAAATATCAGTATGTGTAATAATCTATGACAACATTTTAGATTTGGAAAAACAATTATCTACATTTCTGCTCATATATGACATAATATTAAATCATTTAACAGTACTAGACTGACTAAACTTGTAGTTCACTGTTTGTTGAGCAAATAGTTCAAGAAGCTTGACATAAAATAAACAAAAAATCTGTTACATGTGCATATACATCTGTCTCATTACAGTTTTATACAGCCCTGCAGCCTTTCCGAAGCCCTTACCTAGGTACCAGCTCCTTTGAACTTTACAAGAAAACATACGACTCTCTCCAGTATCCAGTCAAAGAATGGTAATGTAGTTGTATACAAACTAGTTGTTAAAATATTAACTTAATGGATAATTAAGTAGGTCAAGACAGTTCAAAGTGCAATCTTAGGTTTAGAGACTTAAAAAGTTTTATTAGGCTACGTTTAAGTAGCATTTGCTATATTGCGACTTTAGCCACAGTTATACCCACATAATAAGGGCTTGTTATGCCTTGAACACCTTTTATATATTTGAACATTTAAATGTTTTAAATAATAATTAAGTATTACAGACTTTTGCTATCCAGGATCCAAAAAAAAAAAATTCTGTTACTTTATTGTTGTTTATAACACGGCTGGAATTTTGCACTGACCAATCAGAAACCGGACTACAACTGTTTTGTCTCTAGGCAGGACATTTTTTGGGTGAGGAAGCCTGTCCCCGTCTCTGGCTACATCGGCATGGTGGAGTCTTTCTCCACTTTCCAGACACTCTTAAAAAAAGATCCAGAAGAGGCCAGACGACTCTCACAGGACACTGAACAAAGGTATTAGGTTTAGAGTTCTCTTGTGTAATTTCTGTGTAATATAGGCTTCTCCTGTGTGTATAACATCAACTCTCTCTTTCTCTTTTTCTCAAACTCCATTTTTCCTGTCAAGACTGTTACATGCAATGGGTGTGACATCCTCGGAGACAGAAGTTACCATGGAAGTTAAATACTTCTATTTTCTAGCCTGCAAGCCTGCAAATGACTGAGCCAAATATTGTCCCATCCTAACAAACCATACATCAGTGGAAAGCTTATGATGTATAAATCTCAATTTCTAAAAATGTACCATTACGACTGGTTTTGTTGTCCATGGTCACATATTCGAGAATGATAAACTGAGTTACTAATTTCCTTAACCATCAAGTTTCATAACCATAAAATAGAAGTTTCCATACACATGAGATCTTAATCATTATTTTCAAAATCAAATTAATCAAATTAATTTTAGTTAAACTTGATTTTTTAAAATAAAATTGTATTTAAGTGTAGTGAAAAAAATCCAAATCATTACAGAAGATGTGTATTCAAGTCATTGTCTCTGTGCATAAATTGTAGCCTATATTAAATGTTTGTCTGAATAAATGAACAGACGCAAACAAAAACTGTCCTTTCACTGACCCACTGTACAACCCGTTCAAAGAAGCGATCATTTCAAAGTGTATTTGAAAGAGCGTCCACCAGGGCGCAGTGTTGACTCGATCAATGCAGCAGTACCTGCGCGAGAGAAGCAGCTCTACCAAACATCCACTCAGATGCCTGTAGTGTGACGACACGACCCAGCAATTCCACGGTACAGTGATTTAACACAGGCTCAATACACAACTTCAAAACACAAACAGAAACAACGGGAACTGAGAGTGACATTTCTGTGTACACTTCAAAATGTTTACCTTACCGCAATTTTCTGAAACAATCCAGTGCTTGCTTGAACCGCTGGTGTGTTTTTAAATCATGCTTATTTCTCTTTTTAACTACAAATGTATTTTACAGTAATTATCATACTGTAGTTCTCCTCTGGGTAGGCCTACAAGCCAGACTATATACAGTATTGTAATAAAATGTGTTAGTGGTCTGGCATTGTGTCTTTGAGCTAGCTGATTATGCACAAATACCCAAAGGGTGAATGGAAAGAATGGATGACAGGATCTGTGTGTGTTCAAATCGCTTACCTAGAAAAGTAATGCACAGTAATGCACAGAGCACCTATCAAATGACAGCACATGATACAGTGAATGCAAGAGAATATATAGTGCCTATGCTCATGTGTGATGCAGCTGGTAGGTTACACTACACAAACAGTTGACTTTGACAGTTTAATTCTTATTAATACATTAAATGTGTGGTAAATCAATCGGTGGAGAGCTGTATTATACATATACATACATATACATTAAAGCTCTGCACAGATTGATAGTTCACCAAAAAAAAAAA
The DNA here is from genome assembly GCA_004124795.1 of Poropuntius huangchuchieni. Taxonomy (NCBI): domain Eukaryota; kingdom Metazoa; phylum Chordata; class Actinopteri; order Cypriniformes; family Cyprinidae; genus Poropuntius; species Poropuntius huangchuchieni. The sequence goes on along the minus strand of SCHK01426954.1, from coordinate 7,703 downwards.
AATCAAAATTCTGTCAATAATTATTCACATTCATGTTGTTCCAAACCCGTAAGACCTTCATTCGTCTTTGGAAATCTGAGAGCTCTTAAAATCTTAACGTCTTCCGCCGTTTTGGAGAGTACCATGACGCATGCGCACGCTTTCCCTGGCGCACAATCAGCATTGTTTACATTCAGGAGAAAGTGCGTGCATGCTGAACGAAAACAACGTTAATTACGTTGATTACGTTCTGGGGAAATGCCTCATGGTACTCTCCAAAATGTCGGAAGACGTTAACTTGGGGAGAAGAATTGTTGAATAAGTTATGTTATTTTTGTATGTTATTTAGTATTCTCGTAGCTTCGCAAAATTGAAGTTGAGCCACTGATGGAGTGTTTTATCGATGTCCTTACTACGTTTCTGGGTCTGGGAACATTTCAACTGATTACATCAAAAATATCTTGAAGATGAATGAAAGTTTTACGGGTTTGGAACAACATAAGAGTGAGTAATTAATGACAGATTTTTCTCTTTTTTTGGGGGGGGGGGGGGGGGGGGGGGGGGATGGGTGAACTAACCCTTTAATACTTGATTCACATCATTCAGTGCTCTGATATCTCCTAATATTCGCTGTCACCCATGGCAACACTATATATTATATCAGTCTGCTGATACAGGTAATGGTCCACTGCAGCAAGAGAACTCTGGTCAAAAATGCTAGAGCTCCTCTGCTTTGCAGTGTGTCTGTATAATCTGTGTGAAATCTGAATGAAATATAGTAATATGTAATATGATGAACTAAAAAGACAAGGCCACTTAATATAAAGTAGGACCTATTTTTTCTGTGGCTAAAAGGATGATTTAGAAAACTTTAAAGCGTGAATAACACATTTTTGAAAAACATATTGAACCTTGAATAATTGGCTACACTAAAATTCTCTGCCTTTGTAGGAGGTAAGTTTTCCTAAGTACACACAAAGGAAAACACAATTCTCGAATTCTGCTCTCGTCCGAGTCAATAAGTATAGAATATTATAATTTTCAGTATAGCATTATCAGCAGATAGCAGAATCCTCTGGAAATAAACAGTTTTGCGAAATTAGACACTTCTATCATATTTTGTTACTCTCCTCCACCCCCTTCTATCTGACATTGAAGCGTCCGAATACACAGTGACCCATCACACGGCACATTTTAATCCATTGTGAAATATTTTCATCCTGACTGAGCCGATGGGCCCGAGCTGTTGAATCATCTGCCCTTTCACACACACAGGACCTGAGACCTGGGCTCACCTCTCGTGTAGCTCTCGCATACTAAAAGTGAGCCCTAGTTTCTCATGTCGGTGTGAAAAGATGCTAAGTATATTTTTGCAACACTAAAATTATTATGAACAGTACTAAACACATACAACAACATGGTAAACAGGGTTTTAAAAGGACAAAAAGACATTCATTATCAAAGAGCACTCGCAGCATTTTGTTAGATAGAAGATGCTTAAACAAAGGCGATATTTGTGTGGCTCAGTTTGATTTATTGAACATGGCTTTTTAATAAAATAAGCAGTGGGATTCCAATTTCAAATGAAGCTATGCCATACACCTTTTAATAAAGCCAGTGCAGCTATTCTGTTCATAAAGCTCATGAGGTTTTCACTGATGAATAAACTATAGCTAATTTGCACTGAAATAAGTTTGGGCTAATTTTTGTCCGTGTGAGTGCAATTCTACAGCATGTCTTATGGATATTACTAGAAAATTATATCTTCTAGACAAAATGTGTTGTTTGTTACATAAGGTATTCTTTTAAGGTACATTTGTCTCTGTGTGTTTTCAAATGACAGGATATTGTTTTCGAATAAAGTTAACCTAATAATGTAATTTCTACCATTAACCCTTCTTTCATTCCAAACCCTGTACGACTTTCTTTCTTCTCTACATAAAAGGATATTAAATACTGTATTGGTCACTCTATTCCATATAATTTATAGTAAAAGGAAAATCTATTTGAGTCCATTTGCAAGAGCTCTGCCTCATCAGCCTCAGGACACAATTACATCTGTTACAACAAAGACAGAAAATCATCTGATTGGCTGGAAGTTTTAAAAGAATGATGACAAAACAGGCATAATTGATTAGATAATTGTATTATTCATAAGACGTGACTCAAGATTGCATATCAACAGATGAACTCTAGAAAATCAGATTTTCAAACCCACATCCATAATTCATAGTTTAACCTATAGGTGCATATTCAAATAAATATATATTTCCAATATCTACATGAGCTATAGTTCAGAGCACACACAGTATGCTCATCTATTGTATTATTATATAGCAGATATGATCAAATCAGTCAGGTTGTGGCCTTTGGATATAATTTGCCCAAATATTTAAAGTGATTTTAATGTGATGATAAATGTTAGCGATAGAGTTGTTATTTCTCACATATCATAGTAAAATCTTTTAAGCATAAAATTAGCAGATTAAAAAATCATTGTTGATGTGCTTGCAGATGTTTTGCAGAAACTAGCACTTTCAACAGCCTGCTGCTAGGGAAAATCATACCAACATATCAGATTAAATGAGAATTGTTTGTCATGAGGGGCAGTAGTCCTCATGGGCAGCAGGGCGTCATGTTCATATATCCTGGCAGGGTGTGAAATGAAACACACTATTGAGTTTCTCATAGCTGCTCCACATTAGAAGTAGTTGTGACCTTAGGCTCTGGTTACTNTGTGAAATGAAACACACTATTGAGTTTCTCATAGCTGCTCCCCATTAGAAGTAGTTGTGACCTTAGGCTCTAGTTACCACTGACCTGCTATGTACAATCTATTTTGTTTGTAATATACCTTTCACAAACAATTCATCATAATGAAAAAAAACCCCACTTGGTACAGACTGCCTCCATTCAAAAGGGAGAATATAACAGAAAACAAACGGAGAAGGTATGTAATATTTTCCTGTAAGAGCCCTGACACCTTCTACATAAATGGGGCTGATCAAATCAAATCAAATTTAAAAAACTAATCAGATGTGCAATCATCAGTTTGCACCAACTTCCAGTTATTGCAAACATTTTGTATCTTTCATGACACAGGTCTTTCTCGTAGACCAACAATATGTCACAACCACGTTATCCTGAACTTCACATCCAGAGAAGTTCATAAACATCAGATATTTATGGAAATGTCCCGTTGAATACGCTCTGGAAGGTCGTATTTCTGGGATATGCACAAACGACTTACGTCGATCGTATTACTTGGAGGACATGTTGGAGAGATAATTGTCACTAATTGGCATTACTGTTTGCTGATGTTAAAATGCCTCTCAGATATGTCTTCTTTTACCACTTGCGTTTGAAGTTTAAGACTTTCTTATTTTGTTATACCTCATGTCACTTCTGTGACACAAATATGAATAAAAAGACAAACTAATTTTATGCAAAAACATAAATTAGGTTATTTTCAGATTTTTGTATAGAAATATTATATTTTAATTTTATATTAAACAAGGGAAATAACATTCATGTATTCATTAGTTTGACTTTGTAAAGAAAGCAGAACATAATCACTGAGTGATAAATCCAAACTTAAGACACAATATATTCTCAATGTAGCAGGGTTGCTTAATGTAGCATTAATATGAATGCATTTTTCATTGTAACCAACAGAACAATTTTATCTTAATTGCCAGTACAATAGCCAAGAGACTGTCTACTTAAAACAGTGAAGCATGGTTTACTAGATTAAGATTAATGCATTAGCCTAAACTAAACACCAAATTGCAGTCTGAAAAAAGGAGTTGGTCTAAAGTTCATAAGAACCACAGATGGACCACAACAATCTGACACATTTTAAACAAACAAAAGCAGGTTGTTATCTATCTATTTTGAATAAACTGTAAATGCATTGTCTACAGTTATTGTGGCTCTATTTGAATAGCATTCATTTGTAGCCCTAATTGTTTGCATATGGATCCCTTTTTAAGTTTGTTGTAGTTATTTTTTGATAAAAGAAAACCTAATGACTAGTAGCAGACGAGACAGAAGGTCTGCTGTAAGATAATTGGAAAGTAAAGGCACTTTGATGCAGAAATATCACACCCTGTGCTACACAAAACACACCATTGTGTGCTAGTCACAACCCCGTCCTCCAGCACTCAAGCTTTCTGCTGCTGTTTTGCATGTGAACTTTTAAACTTTATTTTTAGTTTGTAAATGTGCTAGATTTTCCGTTTGTCACTGAGTTCGTGAACTTTTGTGTTAAGGGAAACAGGTTCAGATATGATGCTGCTTTTGTTAAGAATTACTCGCCTTTGTCCATTGGCCTAATTTGTCTGTCTAGTGGAGTTCAGTCAGTTCTGCTCAGTGTGTAATAATGTGATGCTGTTTGTTTAGGAATGCATGTATTTAATTGCTTGTTAGTTCACATTAACCTGGACTTGAACTTTGCAGACAGGCTTCATAACAGTTTGCGATTAAAGACTGTTAAATTGTTCATTGTGCCTAAAAGGTTCTATTCTGTTGTTGATACAATAGATGTTATGGTTTGTCTTTTGTTATAGATGAGCTTTGAACTATATTTTTGGTGTGTGAGAAAAGCTACAGACAGCCAGATGTAAGCATAATTTATAAACGTGTTACAGTATTTTCTTTAATAGTTTTTTAATAATTTCTGTTTTTCAGTGAATGGACCAGACAAATGTGTTCCATACTTTCTTTTTATGCTGTTCTGTGTTTGTGTTTTCAAGCTGTATTTTAATATGTCTGTTTTTTTTACTGCAAAACAAGTCAATTACCCGCCATTGATGTACTATAAGATTGTTCAGCTTAATTAACAGTGTTAATATTGCTGTCCTGCTTGTTACTAGAGTTGACATGAGATGACTAGAAAGTTGTTGTTTGTGCTCTCTGTGCTGAGAGAGAATGTTGGCACTATCCCGTCAGCAGAAGGTGATTGATGCTTTCAGACACAAACATCCTCTAGGGACGTCAGAGTCCTCTCGCAGGTCCATGTGCAAGCAGGAAAGAATCTTATAGTTTCTTACTCTTTCTGTTCTTATTTTCTCTTTTCACTTAAAGGAGATTTCTTGTGACAATCTTAGGTTGTTTCAATAAGTTTGCCCTAGATTTTTCTCTTCAGAAATCGTTCATCTCCTGTGTCATGTACTGTGGGAACAGCTACGTTTCCTCACTGCTGGAGTCAGCAATTTTACCATCACATGTGCAGCTGAGAGCCCTACACTTCAATAAACACCACAGCGGGAGGTAGCGCTTTAATAGTTAGAACTCACATTGCACTCTGTGCTGGGGTATCATTTTCTCCCAAAACATTCTCTTTCTTAAGGCTCCCTCGCTGAGCCTCAGGAAATTCATAAAAAATGTGCAATTTAAAACCTAAATCTTGTTTAAAGGATATAGTAAGGTTTCTCACTGGCTGACAAAGCTGGCGACAGTTGAATGGACCTGTGAACGAAGGAGAACATTTGGCTTGTTTTCTGATTTTAGTTTTTTGGAGTTCTGGGTGAGCTGTTGAGGGAGAACTTCAGGAAAGTAAAGTAGATTTAAAGGGACGGGGAAAGGGAAATAAGATAGTTTATCTTTGTAAGAGTGTCTAAAATCTTTTTTTGTTGTTGTTGTTCTTGAAATGGTTCATTCTTAATTATTGTTCATGTGATGCACACAGTAAAGCTCACTAGTGGCGAGGCCAGAAATTTTAGATTAAATGGACCTTGGTGAAACAGGGCGGACCTCAGTGCCTCTCAAACTGAAGTACATCATTTTACAATTCATTAGATAATTATTTTAATTTTGACAGCTAAAAATGGCAGTATCGTGTTTTGGCTAAAAGAGAAAAGGCCAAAAATATATGCCTAAATTGAACATTTTTATTAATGCTTTTACATTTTTTTTTACAGTCAATCTGAGTGGGCCAGTTTCACATGGGTCCTTATGTAGCCTTGCTGCTGAAGTACACTGATAATTTTTTATTCAATGTTAAAGTGTCATTATTATGTTCTTCTTTTTGTTAACATAGTTTCCTGGTTTTCAATATTTTATTAAAAGGCAAAGTAAAGTGTATAATAAATGACATGCCGCTGGCTGTCTTTCTCCTCTCATTTCCCAGATCACATCTGCTCTGATCACCTCTCTTTCTTGACACACTGTCGGCTAGCTCAGCTTCCAGACAGCTCAGGACTATGACTCAAAGACTTTATTCTTTGGACTCCTTTGTCAGCATGTTTTTATTACCTGCTTTTTTTTTTCTTTTTTTTTTAGATGTCCACGTCTTTGTTTCATGTGCTCCTTTTCCCCTTGTACTTTTGTATTACTAAGGTTCTTTCTGTAGTGTTTTTTTTCTCACTCTGTTTAAGTTTCTTGGCTGCTGTTCAAATACAGTGCTGATATAAGTGTGTACACAGCATGTGTCCTTTTCAATAAAGTTCTTGTACTTTGTTTTTTTCAAACCAGCATGCAGCAATGTAAAATATTAGAGATTATTTTTCTGGAGTTTAAAGCAGCAGAATAATAGGTTGCATGATTTCCACAAAACTGAGAGTCCTGATGCACATTGACTCAGCTGTACAAATCTTTTCACTTCTTTGAGGAATGGTTAAGAGAAAACTTGTGAACTTGAACATTTAGCCTGCAGCCTAGCTTGGAGATTTTTAGTCTTTAGTGTTTTTTTCTCCCTTCATATTTCCTAGAAAATGTTTTGTATGTACATTAGAGGGTAACTTTGTGTAAGAGCATGCTCTGAGCACATGTTTTTTTGATGAATATTGAACCAAACATTAGAAGGCCCACCTCCACAGTTCAGAAACATAACCTCGGCTCAGGGGGCTAGCTTGGGATAACAGGGTCTGCGATTATCTCAGCTGGAAAAGTCTCCAGAGCACAGACAACACCACTAACTCCCACAGGGGTCTTTGCAGTGCCAGGTTCTACACCATTATTTATGCTGAGATTGTTTACAACACAGATACAAACATTCAAATGGTCTCGAGAGGCAGAACAGACCTGCTGACTGAGGGATGTGTCTGGTCACCTTATGTAGTTCCACACATTGTGCATGTTTCATACAGCAAGGGCTTGTGTGCTTCAGTGAGCTGTCACGCTTTGTTAAGTGTTTGTGTGTTAATGTTGGCTTGAGTTTGGACTTGATAAAAAATGCATTTCTGTTTTGCTATGTGCTCCTAAATAAAACATGAGAAGTCAATATTTGTGTTAGCAGTTTTTTAATGCTGTGACACTTTTTTTCTTCGACATGAAAACTTGCATTCAAATGTGAAACATATCAACACATTCTCTGAAGTATGGTAAAATTACAGGAATTAGTGGCAGAGTTTCCCCACAAATTAGCATGAATCGAAAATTCTCAAAAAGNCATTCTCTGAAGTATGGTAAAATTACAGGAATTAGTGGCAGTTTCCCCATAAATTAGCATGAATCGAGAATTCTCAAAAAATAATTAATTAATCATAAATTCCATTATATAATGTTTTGATGAAGAGCATCTGCTACATTATTTAAATGTTTTGTTGTTGTTGTTGTTTTAATCAAATTATTTTAAAGATAACCTAAATGTTTAGTTCACTCAAAAAGACTTACTGTGGCTGAAAAGTAAATAACTGGGTATATTACAAAATGTTACAAAAGTTTTACAAAAATACCCCTCAGTCCTAGCCTGGCCGTAGCCATCCGTAAGCTTCCGCTCAATT
>SCHK01426935.1:0-16767 GCA_004124795.1 Poropuntius huangchuchieni | reverse complement strand
CCTATTTCCAAAAAAAGTGGAGTGTTCCTTTAAGACCAAAATCACTTTATTTGCACACATTATAATCAATAATAATCAATAATCAAGATTTCCAAATGTAAGTAAAAAGACAACATTTGATTTATTAACTTTGTATGGTTCTTGTTGTGGAAAAATAATTTCCAGTTCTGTGGATTTATCACATTAGCACATTGTCATTACATTAACTGTCTTTCGTTGTGTAGCTATCTACGATGTGGTTGAGGAGAAATTGGAGACAGAACCAGATTTTCAATATATCCCAGAGAAATCTCCCACAGACCCGTCGCAGCTGGACCAGGACGCCTGGAGGGACTCAATGCTGCAGTTAAAGGAGGGTCTCAACAGTGCTACTATTCTGGCCCAGTTTGATGTAAGCTAAAAACTGATTCTGAAACAAAACAAATAATGTGTCAGTTGTTCTCCTAGGCAAAAGAGCAGTTCAAGTTCATATGCTATTGTTGATTTAACTTTCTCATTTACAGCATGCTCTGAAATCTAGAGCAATCAGGGTTATTCAGGATGTGGTCATATCAAAAGAACTTCCTATTACTTCCTGTCTTTCATCAGGCAGCCCTAATATCTTCCTGTTAGTGTGTGTTAGGGCTTGTGTATGTGAAAATGTTGATCAAGATGTGCAATATATGACTCAAGGAGACATGTTCCTATATAACACTTGTCACTAAACTCCTGCTGGATTTAAGATACTAGTTCTTCAGTGCAGAAACATGCATTATTTATATGCTGAAAATGCTTCCCTGCCATGAAGTATCCAGTTTAGGCCAGATTTACTGTTAAATAAGATATGATATGTGTTATATTTGCATATAGTGCATGGATTTACACACAAAGGTGGAATGTCCTTGAAATGATCCATTATTGAAATGCTTGAATTTGAGGAGTAAGGGCCCGTTTCACACAGAATGCATTTTTGCATTCCACTGCCTTTCTGATGCTTTTCTATGGATGGATGTGTTTGACTGTTGCGCTGGCATCTTTTGCAGCATCTCATGCATGACACATTTTAAAAAAGGCAAATGCTTAAATTTAAAGAAAAATGTGTCTTGACATTTTACTACCTTACATCTCATGTTTTTAGACACAAACATGCATTCTCCAAGAAACTTATGTATTTTATCAGACAGACTCCTTATATATGGTTTGTGAAGGAAATGTTTAATGTTTGAAAATCATAAAAGTGGAAAGGAAGGTTTGAATACTAAGGGTCATAAGATGTGTGTCTGTTAATGAGTTTTCATTTATTGGGATTTTTGTAGACTGACTGACTTCCTTTTATTTTAAAGCAACTGTATCGGAAAAGACCTGGAATGACAATGTCATGTGCCAAATTACCTCAGAATCTTTCCAAAAACCGCTACAGAGACATCTCACCTTGTGAGTATCACTGCTTGTCGTTCCTTTTTACTAATAACCAGTAGAACTGATCAAACATAATCAGTTTTTGTTGTTTTTTTGTCAGATGATGCAACTCGAGTCATCCTGAAAGGCACAGATGACTACATCAATGCAAATTACATCAATGTAAGTGACTCATAATTATTCTCCACCATCTCCACCAAACTCAAACATTCAAGGAATGATGGACTGTGATTAATAGCCCCTCATAATGATGTTTTGTCATATTCGCAGATGGAAATCCCTGCCTCCAGTCTCATAAACCGCTATATCGCCTGCCAGGGGCCGCTGCCCAATACATGCCCGGATTTCTGGCAGATGACGTGGGAGCAGGGCTCCTCTTTGGTAGTCATGCTTACTACTCAGGTCGAGCGAGGACGTGTATGTATATCTCTCGATCTTTGGCATTGTAACTTTGATGGTTTAATTTTAACAAATGAACTATTATCAATCTTTTTCTTAAATCTTCTTGAGCTTACATCATTTGATTTCTTTCTACCACAGGTGAAGTGCCATCAGTATTGGCCGAACCCCTCAGGTAGCGCCACATACGGCGGCTTTCAGGTTTCCTGCCAGACTGAGGAAGGAAACTCTGCTTTCTTGGTTAGAGATATGACTCTTACTCACATCGAGGTGAGTTGTATTACAGATTTGCATGTTAACTGTCTGACTATATTCTAAACTGGAACCATGTAATGTTGCAGTTCCTACCTAAATGGATGATTTAGTTCATTTAGTTCACCTAAAAATAAAGAATTATCATTTACTCACCCTCATGTCATTTTGAAACTCTATGACTTTATTCTGTGGAACACAAAGGAAGATATTCTGAAGAAATTTGGTAACCAAACAGTTTTGCAACCTATTGACTTTCATTGTATGTATGTAAGTAAGTTTTGAGTAAATGATGACATCATTTTTATTTTTGGGTGAACTACCCATTTAAGCTAATGCTTACTTGCAATTACTTAACTCCAGGTTCTTGTTTACAGTATTCATTTGTCATGATCCCATTATAACAGCATCATCTTCTGTTTGTTGCTTTGTTCTGTGTACTCTTAGAGTGGGGAAAGCAGGGAACTGACCCAAATCCAGTACCTGGCGTGGCCTGATCACGGTGTACCAGATGACTCAACGGACTTCCTGGATTTCGTGGCTCTGGTCCGCAGTAAAAGAGCTGGGAAGGACGAGCCCGTTGTGGTCCACTGCAGGTAAATTCATATATCTATATCACAAAGTAGTTTCTAAATGTAGTTATCTAAAGTGAATTACAGTGTAATCAGGTCTTGGCTTACCATTTCCTCTTTTTATCCCTCCCCCTCTCCCATATCCCAGCGCTGGGATTGGCCGGACGGGAGTTCTCATCACCATGGAGACGGCAATGTGTCTGATGGAGTGCGGCCAGCCGGTGTATCCATTAGAAATTGTAAGAACCATGCGGGATCAGAGGGCCATGATGATTCAAACGCCTGTAAGTCCCGCCCACCTTCTTTCTTCCTGTCATTGCCTTCGTCAGTCATCCGTTGGGGTTTTATCACTGGCTTTCTGCCTTCAGTTGCTGGGAAGAGCCGGAATACTGCACAGCTAATGATGACATGTTAAATAAACAACAAAAAACTACATTACTTACATTTAAAACAGCAGCAGGGCATAATGTTTCCACTCCCAGAGCTTGACACAATGATGCAGCTGTGATTCCAACATGATCTGCTATACTTTAATGAGGCCTGACTGCCCAGAGGCTGCTGACCATGAGACCACACTAATTAGACAGCAGAAAAGAGAATGGGTTAATGCTCAGTGAAAATACTGGTGCACTACATGCCCACTCTGTGCTTTTTTATTAGTGGTGTTACCAAGGCATCGCTTTTTCTATTGGTCATCCACTGCCATTCAAATTAATGTTTGTAGTCAGCAAGGATGCATTTAAGTGATCAAATGTAACAGTAAAGGCATTTAATGCCTTTTTTAACAAAGTTTCCACAAGAACAACAGTTTTTAACATTGATAATAATAAGTGTAAAAGGTTTTTGAGCACCATCTCTTCTGAAGAATCATGTGACATTGAAGACTGGGGTAATCTCTGCTGAAAATTCAGCTTCACCATCACAGGATTCAAATAGAAACTTTTATTTTGAATTGTAATAATGTGTAACAATATTATTGTTTTTTTCTGCTTTTATTTTTTGATTGAATAATAAATGCAACCTTGGTGCGACTTCTTTCAATAACTTTGAATGGTAGTGTAACATAAATTTGATTCATTATTTGAACACGATTTGCTGTTCTTGCTTCACTTGGTGAATGATTTTAAAGGATTGACCGGAGCTATATTTTCTTGACTTTCGTTTCTTCCTGTCCAAATCTTATTTTCTGCTTCTTTCTGCTTTTGGTTTGTTCCACAGTGGTTCTATGTGCATTCTCCCATCTCTCTATCCTTCTGTAACTCATTCAGTCACACAGACACAGTCCATGAATTATGCTCTCATCCCAGTTTCACATACTGCCACCACACTTGGCTGCTCTTACGTGATAGACTGACATATCTCGCATTCACCATGACTTCCCCTCTGTTCTCTGTCTTCTCAGAGCCAGTTCAAGTTTGTGTGTGAGGCCATACTGAAGGTTTACGAGGAGGGCCTGGTGAAACCGCTCAAGTCCACGCTGTACGAACCCAACTAATGCAATGCCAGCTTTTCCCGAAAATGATGCTGAAATTCACTGACAGGATCTTCTCCACATGATGATGTTACAGCTTCGTGACAGAGTGATGGAGAAGTATCTCGAGCCAGGAACCAGGACATAAACCAAGCACTGCTGCACTTTACGCTGGCAAAGAGACTATATGCCAGGCTTCAATGAGGAGAGAAAGAAGTGACAAAGAAATCTAACAAAGGTGAATTAGGTACTTGTTGGGACTTTGAGTGTTCAGGGTTTTAACAAATATATATGTTAATAATGAATATAGTGGAGATTGCTGGTGCCATATGTGTGTAAGGGCAGGCCCGTGAATGAATGAGTGTTTTTATATGTGGTCACCTATTATTTGGAAACAAACAACACCCACAAAAAAATTCACATCCAGGCCTGTGCTGCAGATGAACATTTGTATTTTTATTAGAAATATTTATTGTTTTAGTTTCAATATTGAGCCCTGCTCATTCAACATAAGTAACTACTTACAAACAAAAAAAACAAAAAAAAAACCTTTTTGTTACAACAGTGATCTTTTTTTTTTTTTTTTTTTTTTTTCCTGTTTGCTTTCCTGTTCTCGCTTTTTGGCGCAGGATGAAAATCATTTTTATTTATTTTTCTGTCAAACTAAAAAGCTGTCAACAAGGATTTTAAAGCACTTTGCATTACAGCTGTGACGCAAATTATCGGTTCAAACTCTCACGCATAAGTTAAAGTTATACTAAAATGAAAATTTTGTGATTATTTACTCACCCTTGTGTCTTTCCAAACCCACATAATGTTCTTTTGTCAGTGGAGTGCAAAAGGAAATGTTTTGAAAAATGTTTGTGCTGCTCATTTCCATACAGTGAAAGCCTACACGATAAAATTACAGATAATACTAGAATATTCTCTATATTCCAAGTTTTCTGAAGCAGGAAAAGACTGAAATGGAACTTTAATTGCTGAAAATATTCCTCCCAGGTAGTAGTTCCTCAACCTTACACAATTAGTTATGAAATAAAAGAACCTGTGAGACTATAGAATAATACATTCTGGGCCACCAACCCACATAAATTAACATACAGAAGATTTCTTTTATTTTTTATACACTCCTCTGCTGTTTTATTATAAGAGAACATCATTTAGAAATTTGATCTGTCTAGAGGCAAACATTCCCTGAAAGAATACATTTCTTGCCATTTAAGATAAAGCATTCGGTTTAAGAGTTTAGTATTCCCTGTAGGTGACATAACAGCTACATCAGTGTTGCAAATAATAACTGTTTTTTTGTGTTGTTGTTAAATCTGAATGTTACACACCACAATGTGTCAAATGCAGTACCATGTTGGGGAATCAAATCGGAGTTTGTTTATTTCTGATCTGTTTATTTCTTGTAGCAGAACATCCCGCTAACATTAGCAAGTGTGTCCAGTGTGTGTGTGTTGTTGTGTTATTACTGTATGTTTCTGATGTCTGTATGTGTAAGTGTGTTTTATAGTACTGTTGGTGTGAATGTGAGAGCCCAAATCACATGTTTAGGTTTGATCTAGGCCTGGTTCAACACATTAAAGCTGGCGTCTGGTTCAGGCTGTTCGATTTTATTTAGTTTATTTAATTGAGCCCTAGTTTTATGAACAGTCTTTGTTTAGAAGCCATCAAATTAACATTGTTAATCTCTCAAATTAAATTTTTGACCCATTGCCCAGTTTCACAGATCATCTCTAGTTGAATGCAGAGTTGAATCCTTGCCTGTACTCTTTGTAAGGTACTATCTACATTTACAGTCAATCATATGACGTTTCTTTGTGGTCATAATTGCTGGAGAACCTTGGTTTTAGGACCAAATAATTGCATTATATGCTGAACAGGTTACAGGTTTTACCAAAAAACATTTAAAACAGGAATATGGCATGGAATTTGGGGGAAACTACACACCTCCTGCCTTGTGGGACAGCACTTTTTCAACAAAGATGTACAATTGTAGACTGGAGTCAACGTTTTATTTGCTGCAAATAACAGGAAGGTCAAGTTGTGCCACTTGTCCATTTTTATGAAAATATTATAAAGTGTACATACAATGTTGTATATTAAAAAGAAAATCTTTAAAATAAAAGTAAGGTGTGTGATCTGGGTCGTTTTTGCATGTGATATATATTTATATATAATTACATTGTACATTTGATTTCCTCCTCTGAAGGTTTTGGCAGGATAGTTTCAGAAGCACTGAGTAAACCAGTGGGTGGTGCTGTTGGGGAAAGAAAATACAGAGTACCTGTAAGCACCTGGCTGTTTGAGGGCTGTGTTACTCATAGCTAGAAAATTAGGATCTTTTGCTGGCCCAGATGAGCCAGTGGTTCCGATTTACCATAGCCTATATATTTTTAGTAACTATAATATTTTTATTTTCCACATTTAAATATTTTTGGACTTGTTTAAATTCTAAAATACATGTTTTCTTTACAAAAAATCAAGTTGTATTTTTTTGTTTTTTGTTTGTTTGAATAAATTATTCATTATCCATTTTATGAAATCATATTATTTTCAATCTAACCAATGCTTCCAAGCCAATTGCAAATCATTCTTGCAGTTCTTGCAAACCTGCATTTAATGTGTTAGCTTTGAAGGTGCTATAATAATTCAGCAAATAGAATAAAATGATGTATGACAAATAATGGTGAAGTCTTATTTATTAACTGATTTACAACTTTCTACAATGTCACAAAATAGCTGTTTGTAGTTTCTTAAGATATAATACATAAGTTTAATAACGTTGTAATGTTGTAGCTAAATGTTAAAAAGTATTAAGGGAATTTTAACTCTGCACCGCCCCTTTAAATGTAAATCCACTTTTAGGGATTTACGTGACGTCATTTCCTGAGGGAAAACAGCCACCCCACAATCTTTCGGACCGGGAGAATACACTTACCTCCAAAAACATAAGGTGGATGGGCCACACTGCGGCGTAGAAGATGGATATTTCAAAACACAAAGTTGTTTACTGATAACGGCTGAGGCTAGAGGACTTTTTCCATTGGCGGAATACCACTCAGTCTGCAGTAAGTATCGCTTTTGTCTGTGGTCTGAGGATCAACAAGTGGATTCGCGCGGCTAGCGCGGTCTTCCCGGAGGTGGGCGCGATAGATATCGAAACCATATTAGATTAAATACCACAGCCGTATTGTAATTTCTAGCTGTTATTAAATAATTCAACATTTTTTAGCTCGTTCCGCCGTTAAATGTAAATTGTGCGCATCTTTTTTTCCTGAGCAAACAGGTGTCAGTGGAGTTCAGTCAGTCAGCGCGTGATGATCGCGAGCCACTCGCTAAAATTTAGCTCGAAACCTCACAGATCACGCCTGACAGCAGCGTTAAACGTTTGACGTTTTGTCTGCCGATATTTTAAACAGCCCACTGTCTTATGTCTGTCTTACCACTGACCACTGTATTGTGAATATTTACCACAGTGGAGTTAGTAGGAGTGAAGGTAGTTTTATTTAACTGCAGTTGTAACTAGAATCTCTAAATATCATACCCCTGTGAGCTTCATAAATACCAGTTTGTTTTATGGAAATTATAGTTGTATTGACGTAACCGTGGTGGCTCTTACGTAACTGTGGTCTTATCGCATATGCTTCAGTTAAATAATAGTAACTATACATGCTGCACTAAATTTGAGTTACTTTTTCTTAAGTAAATAAGCCACCTGTTCAGTCTCTGATGGTCTTATTCTAGATTCCATAGTTAAACTGTGGTTGTAAGAACTGTAGCGAGTTGTAATTTGTAACTGAGATTCTTCCTTTCTTCCAGACTGGACTAAAGAATCTTTCTGAACATGCTGAGCTTCCTTCGCCGGACTCTGGGCCGGCGGTCCATCCGCAAACATGCAGAGAAAACTCGACACCGGGAAGCCCAGCGAGCCACAACACACATCCCTGCTGCTGGAGATGCCAAGTCCATCATCACCTGCCGAGTGTCTTTGTTAGATGGCACAGATGTCAGTGTTGATTTGCCGGTGAGTTGACTAATACATTCAAGTGTACGTGTGTTTGATTAACTATGGTTTTCATAAACCAGTCTGTTTGGTCAGTTCTTGCCAGTTGTTCTTGTTGTGATATACTCTTGCTTAGTTGCATTGTGCAACCCAAGAAGAACACTTAAACAATTTAAAAGGTGACTTTTATTAAAGCTCAAGGTTGAATCCTAGGCATTAGTTTTCAGTCTCTGCTCTGACAGAAACTACTGAGTCACGTTGATACTCCATTATGACAGAGAGAATGCTCTCCATTGTTCACTGCTGTTTGAGGCTATTTTCTAATTACATAATCCTGGGAGAAACGTACAGTGAGACTAGATATCTCTGGTGGTGACTAGATATCTCTGGTGGTGACTAGAGATGTGTTTGGCACTTTTAACTTGACAAATATGAGAAGTCTTTACTTTCAACTTTGTAATTTTAATCACCTTGACTTGAACTGATGAGATTAGGAATTATTTCAAAGACGTTCTTTACTCAGCACTCATGAGTCAAGCACCCACATAAAATGTATTTGTGCCAAAACCTGATGCTGTTTTTACTGTTATGCCTTTGATTTTAATGTAAACGCTGCTTTTGCTTTTGAAATGTGAAACAGTGCTCTCAGCCTGGCCTTTTTTTTTCTGCATCTTAACTCTCTAAAGCCAGTATATTATATTTGATACATGAATTTGTAAGGCCTCAAAATGATCAACCTGATTAAAAACTTTGCTGGAAAACCTGTTATACACAATCCACTACATGCCTTCTGACCCTGATTGATAGTTAATTCTGTTTTAGCAGGTAAAAGGCCTTTTTATTAAGTAAACATGAGAACTAATTTATATTTCAAAACAAACATTAACTGAAGCAACTTTGGCTACCTGATTATCCAAACATCATTTTTCAAAATCATACATAAAATATGATACATACAACAGACTTCTGAGGAAAATGTATTTGTACACAGTCATATTGCATTGTATGTTTTGCCCCCCAAAATTAAAACTACGGAGTTTTAAACTAAGCCATTAGGTATAATCTTACTAAAATATATTATTATGATTATTACTTACATTATTTATGTAAGTAGTCTGATATACTGTGAAAATTTTAGTTTTTGGCCATATAAATTATAGTATCTACACCAAATTGCTTTTTTTTTTTCTCAGTTGTGGGCCTCTGAATGAAGTTGATATGTTTTTCTTCTTCTTCCTAAAGTGTGAACTCCATATTCTTACTATATAGGATGAGTTGTTGCTCTGTTGCAAGCTATAATAAGTGTTATTATACTATGTACTGATTTATATTAAATTTAAAACCTATTTTCAGTTGCACTGGATGAAAATATGCTTTAAATCACAAATAGGCTTCATTAAATGTGAATTTTAATTGTGACTTTAAATGTTAATAGTGAATATACATTTCCTTATGCAGTGGCTAGGTTGTGCTGGACAAAGATTACACTTAATGTTCACAGTTCATCTACAGTTCATCTACATTTGACTTAGTTATGTTTTTTGCATTATTACCTTGAGATTAAACTCTGACTTGTAAAACTGTATGATTCAGGGTGTGCCCTCAAGCCCAGATCTCAGAGATCTGACCCAGATGCTTGTCATTCTGTTTACTGATTAGCCGTAATACCATCATCCCTCTTGTAGCATGTGGCCATTGGACTGTGTGGACAGTGAATGACTTGATCCCCTCAGCTTCTTTATGTCTCTGTTTACGCTGTTGTTAAGCCTCTGTCAGGAATTTTCTTGACCTCCACCTGAATGTGTTAGGTTTGATGTATGACTGAGTGTATTGTTGAGTTCATGAGTGTTTTGCATTTCTCCTCTTCATTCCTAACTAAAGTTCAGTATTTCCACTGACTGATGTATTATTCTGTTTGTGTGTTGTTCTTGTTAAAATGCACATTTATATACTATATATAACTATATACTGTATAACAAGTTTAACAGGTTTCCTTCCAATTTCATTTGCTGTCATTTTGAATGCCTTGTCAACTTTTAATGACCTATATTTTAAAATAACCATAGTGGCCATTAACCTGCACAATCTGCTTTTCTGCATCAGTGGTTCTCAGCCTTTTTGACTCCAAGGCCTGCTGTTTACTAAGACAATATTTAAAGGTCTTCCTGTCTAATCTGATATGTACCTCTGATGCTTCTGTAAAAAAAACAACAACAACAACAACAACAAAAAAAACTTTATTTTATTTTTATTTGTAGCATTAATAAACTAGTGGTGACTGAAGTCACTAATACTTTAAGACTTTCTGGGACCCCCCTGTAAGTTTGCAGAGGCCCTCTTGTGGGTCTTGGACTCCAGGCTGTGAACCACTGGTTTATGTCATTGCTAATAGTCAGTACTGTATCACAGTTGGAAATAAGTGAATAAAAAGGTCCTTAATATTATGTCTGAATAATAATGTGTATTTCTCAGTTCCTACTAGAGGTAAGAGTGGATAATGAGATAACAGTGAGAGAAATGAGCCAGACCTGCTGTCATCTGTTATTTGTACCTCGTCTATATTTTTATCTGAACTTCATATAGTTTTTTAAATTATTAATGGCAATTAACTGCACAGAAAACTGTATATACATGATTACATAGAATACATTCACACTTGAGGTTGGATAAATAGATTTGTTTTGGGGAATCAATTTTAGGTATGTGTTTTGTGGTTTTGCATCGATATATTTGTGTTACATTTTTATTTAATTGTCTGCCATCTTATTAATGCAGTGTGGAAAGTCTAATAGATATTAGCGGTTTACTGAGGGCACTGGGTTATGTTCCTCTGGTTTGATAAAGATCAGTGTGGTCTCTGGGCTGGTCATTGTAGATTACTAATGGCCTGTTTGAGGCTTGGCAAGGAAGTAACCAATGCAAGCGGGATTCACATGCCATAGTAGTTTACTCTAAGATCTTAATCTGCCTTTATTTTTCCTTTGTTCTTATTGTAGATAGCTGGCACTATTTTGTTGTTGTTTAAAGATTCCCTCTGATGTGTTATACACAAGGGAATGATGAGCATAAGTTGAGTTCCCAATTGCATAACCAAGAGTAAACAACCCACCAAAGACATCAACTGAGCAGATGCCAGTCTACATCACAACAACAACAAAAATGTATTTATTTAACCTCAACCTAAAGGAGCAGGATATTAATTCTACGCTATACGCTTTTGAAAAACCATTGCAGAAACTGAACTTGTTGTTTTTAAGGACTGTTTTTTTGGTCTCCCATTTATACAATTTAAGCACCAGAGTACAGAAAACCAACCATGGCACATCTCTAGAGGCAACAAACTCATTGTAGAGTACTATTCAGTTGGACAAGAGACATAAATATCTTTACAGTTTGCAAGCTGCACAAACATGCAATGACCATCTGGTGCATCTCCAAGGAAAAGCTTTTCAAACAGTCACCCCGGATACCCATAAATACTGAATCGCTGTTTCGCTGGCCAGTGTGGAGGTGGAGGATTCAAGTTCACTTAATTTCCTGGCTTGACACTCTTGAGAAGTGAAGCCAAGCCTAAACAGGAAAGCCCAATATCACAAATGATGAGAGGCACACATTAGGGCTGGGTCAACCTGTTTGTTAGGTCGGCTAGTTTATTGACTTTTATGAAGCTGTAGTATTTTATTAGAAGTGCTGTAATACAAGAATATATGGCCACACAGCAACACTATGGTTGTCAGTCCTTAATACGGTTATGTTCAAACACAGTACGGTAATTTGAGGGAGTGACAACTGCATTCTACAACCAAATTCACAGACACAAATTTTCAGGACTCACAACCGCGTTCTTGGAAAACCCATGCTGTGTGAAAGGAACCAAACAAGGTGTGTGTCACAGTAAGCAATGCAAGAGAGCCACTCTGCTGCATAAACCTGTGGTTTCTGTAACTTGTGTTGTGGTTTCCGTAACTCCCAGAGATGTGTAGCGTTATGACTTGTGTTATTTGAAGGTTGTCATCCAATCAATGTTCTCCACCAAAATATAAAAGCTGCTGTTGGTGAATCGAATGAAGATTTGACAGATGCACTCGATGAGACTTTAAAGTTTTATGGATTGTAACATCTTGGATATTACCTTGGTCATAGTCGCTATGGTTACTGGTAAGGAATACAAGCTTGACTCCTCTTGCACGTTCATACAGACAGTAATCGTGATGCTACTGCAAGTTGCTGTGTGACTGGAGACATTTCGAGACTCACACATAAAAGTAAATGTGGTTGTCAGTCCCAAAATCTGACAGTGTGAAAGTAGTCTATATGTGCAACTTCTCAGATTTTCTTCTCAGAGTTTTAGCGTGCTGACAGTGTGCAATAATAAAACATTGCTCTGATATTTTAAGTGGCAGTACTTTAAAGGGGATGAATTTAGAAACTTAAATGAAACAGAGCAGCATGGTAAAACAAACTTTAAAAAAAGAATCTTTCAAACTCCACCAACGCTGGCATCAGAGCACTGACTTGTCATTTGCTATTTGGAGCTGATAAAGTTATTAACATATAATACCTACTGAGATAGGGTGGTGGATGTGGGTTCAGAGCAAGCAATTAAACCAAGTGTTACTTTCTGTCCTGCTTACTGGAAGCACACTGAGGAATGTAACTGCGCCTCCAAAGGCTGTATGTTGGCCTAGCAGCCTGGAAAACCTCAGCTGAACAATGTGAGTCCTGAGCCTGGGGTTCACTCAAGCACACAATGGACTCTTTGTCTGCATTCTTGCAGCTCGCTGGGATGCTTTGTACACTATGCCAACTCACTGGGGCCTGCGTGAGCATCCGGTGCTGTTCGCCTGGGCTAATGCTAAACCGGCCTTCTCAACTCTGAGTGCAGCAGTTGGGTGAGACACTTGTGTGTCAGCGCTCTGTTTTATGCATGGAGATGCTAGCATGGATGCACCTGTCCATAAACTACTACTTTGGGTACTAAACAGTGTATTTAGATAAAGTATTCTAAAGATAAATGGGTTTGTTTGTCTTGGATCTTCTGGAAACAAGTTGTTGAAACTCATAACTCGCTTTGATTTACATCAGACAGTCCATAAAATGACCCCTTAGTTAATCGCCTCTAGTAGTAACATTTATCACTTGCTTAAGTCCAAACTTGTGAAATGTTTGACTATTTTACTTTTTGTTTATGTCTTCGGTGGTCATGGTTCAGGGGCTTCCTTCGTTGCAAAGCCAGACTGTGACTCACTGGCTTGATGGGGTGCAGAACTATAGTTTTAAATCAGACACAGTTGATGTCAAGTGGTTGAGATGTTGAGGCTTATTCAGACAGAGTAAGACAGAAGAGCTCTTTTTACAGTTTGGAGGTTGGGAGTTTTTTTACTTTATGTCCCATAGACTGATTGAGTGTTTATAATTAAATGGAACATAAAAAAAAAAAACTAAATTAAAACTGATTCTAAAGATATGAAGGTTTTGCTTTAGATGTTTGGAGGAGAGAAATGGTTTTAGTCAAAGCTAGATTGGCCTGCTTGGCCAAGACCTTATCCACTGACCTGCTGTGTCAGTGCCATTGCAAGCCAGTACATTTAGTTCCAATACATGTACTTATTTATAAACAAGAATGAACTTTGCGCAATATTACATACTTAATATCAGTCTAAAAGCTACGCATGCAAGGCACTGGACTGCTAGGATTTAAATCACGTTCTCTCTCTCTCTCTCTCTCCAGAAAAAAGCCAAAGGTGCAGAGCTGTTTGAACAGATCATGTATCACCTGGACGTTGTCGAGAAGGATTACTTTGGCCTGCGCTTCATGGATTCAGCCCAAGTCCCGGTAAGAGCAAAAGGATTTCTAGATAGTGGATGCAAGATGTGCTTTGATATGTCAGCTGATATGATCTAATTGATGGGCGTGCTATGTTCAAAAAGTCAAATAACATAAATAACACTTGCTCACCTCCAGTGTGAATGGTTGCATCATGATTAAACCAGAACCCTTGTCGTAATCTGAGATGAACATACAGTGCAGAAAGCTTTGTTGAGAAATATTTTCGAAAGCTACTAGCAAATTTGTATGGGAAGTTAGGTAGAGGTGTGGGGGGGTTACTAAAATGTATGCGGGCAGTTACTAGTAGCCAGTGAAGTGAGTCAAAGAGAGTTGTAACATGCACTCTCGACCTGATGTTGTATGCCAGTCCTCATGACTGGGTGGTCTTCATGATGTGGTTTTAGTCAAACACAACTCCCAGAATTCCTGGCTGTTTGGATGCTGTTTTTATTGCTGTGCCTATCTGAATTGTTCTAGTTTTGGTGTATTCCCAGCTTGCATTGTAGACAGATTGCTACTGCACAGTCAGTAAAATCAGGAGCTTTAGTCAATCACATCTCTTTTTTTCGTTTTCCTTTGTGGTGTCATTTGCTTTAAGTTTGTTGATGATTTTCCAGTATTAGCAACCATAACTGCTGTTCAGCTTATTAAAAAGAACTTCAGTAAGCACATTCCGTTAAACGTTCTTTATTGACAGCTATGTACCTTTAAGAGTGATAAAATGTTGAATCTGCAAAGAGCAGCAGACAGAGCTCTGGCGAGTGCAGAGTCTTACGTGAAAGAGGGAGGGAAGAGCGTGTGAGGAATGTGTGGGAGAGATCGAGACACTCTATTCTTCCATCAGCATGAGTGCCTCCACCCTCCCTCCCTTCCTCCCTCCCTCCACATTGTTCATGCATCACCCCGTTAGAGCGGCCCAACTCAATAGACGGGACAGAATTTTCTAGTGTTTTCAAACCAGAGTATGAACACGCTTTTTGTGACTGACTGAATTACCATTTTTACCATTTTTTTTTTTTTTTTTTTTTTTAACCAGACATGTTATTAAATGTAATGGCTTGAATAAAAACATCAAACGGACTGTCTTGAGGTTAATATTTTTAATATTTTATATGCAGCAAACCTAAGGTTCATTTTCTTACATTTGCAGCACTGGCTTGATGTCACCAAAAGCATCAAAAAGCAAGTCAAAAGTAAGTAAAACGCTGTTCTTACTACTGAACTCACTTCTTGGTAGATGTTGTTTTGGACAGGTTTGATAAGATGAGCAACTTTAAGGCCTGACACAATGCACTCAAGCACTCCTTCATACAGAAGCTCTGTTGCAAACATCGTGGGCTTCTTTGCATTGTGTTATCTAAGTAGGCAGCTCACAAGTCTTGGGAACAGAGCAACATTTTTCCTTAGTGCTCTCAGAAATAGCTGTTTGTATAAGGTTAATGCTTTACTATGTCTGTGAAGGGCAGGTAATGATGAACCATGCATGGAAACTCTCTGTATTTCATCATTTGCATGACATTCTTTCTGAAATCCCATTTCTGTTCTGCAGTCTTTAGTGATATTTTTTTACACCACAAGCCTGTACACTTGTGCACTAGAAACTTAATTTCTAGTAAGGCATTTTGCTTTGTTGACCATATCTGTTATGTTCTCTGCCTTTTGCCTTTCAGTTGGACCACCATATTGCCTCCATATGAGAGTAAAGTTCTACTCCTCAGAGCCCAACAACTTACACGAGGAGCTAACAAGGTACATCCTGTTTATACCATTACCAATCTACTAATATTCATGCAACTGTTTCACTCTTTCACTCACTGCTTTCATCTTCATTATCTCTTGTAGATACCTTTTTGTACTACAGTTAAAACAGGACATTCTCAGTGGCAAGTAAGTGAAGTTATTTTGAATTGTCTTGAATGTTAAAAATGAATGTTATTTGTCTGCTTATTTATTTAAGGTTGACTTACATAAAATGTTTTGGAGCAGTGGGTTGTCTACATTGACACAACTTAATTCATAAACATACAGTGCCACCCCCCCCCCCCCCCCCCCCAAAAAAAAAAAAAAAAAAACTAGTTTGGATGTATTGTTGCAAAAAACATTTTACTTCTCACACAATTTGTGATAAATGTCTCACTGTCATGAAGTGCTTTTTTTTTCTTTTCTTTTTTTATAAAGCTTAACCTTCTGATGACTTTGTCTAAATACATTGTGATCACCTTATTTGTTTCAGGTTAGAGTGCCCATTCGATACAGCAGTGGAGTTGGCTTCGTATGCTTTACAGGGTGAGTGACAGAACTGTATGTTTCTTGAAATCACTTCAGAAAATCTGTGATTTACACTACCTTTGAAAAGTTTGGTGTTGGTACGCTTTTTAGTGGTTACATGATATCAAAGAGATCAAGTTTTTCAGATAACCCAGTACTAAATCAAGAAATTATCTGTTAATATTTTGAAAATAGACGTGACCAGGTTGTGTATACGAGACGTTAAATAGGTCCCACAAGACTTACTCATTCATATTTATTGAAAGGGAAAGAAAAAACAGTTTGTGGTTTATGTAAGAATCTTTTGAGTATGAAACATTTTAATAGAATGTCCATATTTAAATGATACTAGACAGCGTTTTTGAGAAAGTATTTTAGTGAACATTTTTAAAAAGGTTTCTCCTGAAATAATTTTAGAATTTGTCATATAGTATGTTAAAAGATTCTAAATAATTGTTATTGATATTTTATTATTGTTATTTTAGTTATTTTAGTTTATATTTTAGTTTGTTTTTCTTCTATGTTGACTTTTGAGGCAAAATCGCTAAATTATTGTAAGAATATTAAT
>SCHK01426908.1:0-15173 GCA_004124795.1 Poropuntius huangchuchieni | reverse complement strand
ATTGAGAGCTCACATTTCAAATCTCAAACTGTCCTCAACTATACACTAACAAATGCTTTGAAATTTGCAACACGTGGGATTTTTTTATTATTGGTAGAGTTGAGGCAGATTTAAAGGCTTCATTTATTGTGTATATCATCAAAAAGATAAACGAGGTGCATTTACCAGAGACGTTGATCGAGGTTCCGGCATCAATCACTCCGCTGTTTGGCCGCACACAGTATCGGCGCGGTGCAGTCGTCTTTACTTTAAAGCACACATTTCTGTCTGTGGGGTTAGCAAGCTTTAGGGTGGTGGTCACCACATCTGTAAATGGACCTGAGGGGAAAAAAGAGGAAATTAGTGTACATTCAAAATGCATTGAAATGATTCTAGGGCGTACAGCGTGGCTGTTAGCACATTGTTATTCAGTTTCTATGGTGTGCTGGGTGGTGGCTTACTGCAAAAACAGCTCAAACTGATCAAGAGCAATATCTGCAGCCAGACTGCTCTAAGTGACCACATCGATTTACAACCTTATAACCGATTTCACCCTACCTAGACATAACGATTCGAGACAAATCAAATTAGTGGCACATTACAAAATTAGCGATACATCAAAAGGCCAAAAGACCACAGTATTGTTCTCAACCCTGGCACTTGCTTTACACTGCGGAAAATGGAACAAACAGAATTTGTTCTGCCAAAGGCTGATGCTAATCAGTCCACATCACAGAATAAAACTATTTAAATGTCTGTGGTGATAAACAAAGAGCGGAGACCTGAAAACAATACGGTAAGAAGACATTTCAAAATCTTGGGGTCAGTAAGATTTTTCATGTTTCTGAATGAAATCTCTTATGCTCACTAAGTCTGCATTTATTTGATTAAAACAGTAAAAAGCAATATTCTTAAATATTATTAAAACATTAAATAACTGTTTTACATTTCAATATATTTTATTCCTNGTCTGCATTTATTTGATTAAAACAGTAAAAAGCAATATTCTGAAATATTATTAAAACATTAAATAACTGTTTTATATTTCAATATATTTTATTCCGGTGATGCAAAGCTGAGTTTTCGATCATTCCGAAATTATTCTAATATTCTGCTCAAGAAGCATTTCTCATTCTTATCAGTGTTGAAAATAGATGTGCGGCTCAATGCTAATGATGAAAAAGTACAAGAACAGCATTTGTTTGAAACCTTTTGTGACATTGTAAATGCCTTTTGATCATTGCATCCTTGCTAAATAAAAGTATTCATTTCTCACTGACAACGATTTTAAACAGTTAATTTCACACTAACTTAAAAGGGATTAAAAAAAATGACCCTAGTTAGCCAATAAAGTCCTGATAAAACCACGTGCCATCCGACATAGCATAACATAAATATTTTGTCTTGTTCTGACATTAAATCAGTGCTCAAACATTTCTAATCAGAACGAGCTAAAAGATCAAAAAGTTGATATGGCTGTTCAAGACATGTTTTTCTCTGTTAAAACAAACAAAAAAGTAATAAAAATAAATTAAAAAACAAATAAATTTAATAATACTATAAATATGTTTGTAGCCACTCTATAAATGCTGAAGTCCAAGGACAACACTGAAAAATTTGTTTACCCACAGCTAAATCCAGAGAAATGGATAACATATGGTATGACATTATATTGAAAGTTTTGAATGGCAAATGATTTGGTTTCCCTTTCATGGAGCAGCGGTTTCTGCTCAAACAGAAATAGCAGATAAAATCTCTGACCGTCAAAGATGAGTTACGCTGCCAAGATTTAGTCTCATTCACAAAGATTTATTTTTCCTCTAATGCACTGAAGTCAACACAAAACAGCATAATTAGCAAAAAATTTTATTTCCATAATGTGACATATGTTAAACAAGATTTTCAAAAAGAAACTGGACTTTTGTGCAAGTAGTTATTAAATTTTGATGATCGATTACAAAAGGTAGAGAATGAGATTGTGCCCAACATAACCAAAAATATGTGTTTAGAAATTAAATGGGGTCATGTTTAATTTCACGCCGACTTCATACATCTGTCTCAGACATCCCTCGCCCTTTGTCATGCAGCAGCATCACACATCAAGTATGCAACACCTCATCTGGGTTAATTCTATTAAACCAGTTAAATTATTGAGAGGCTGTGACACTTGAAACCCATACTGGGCCTTATGTTGTTTGAGCCTTTATGTTGTGTGTTACAAGCAAAAGACGCAGATGAACTAAGTGCCTTGGGTCTTTAAAACCTTTATAGAGAGACAAACATTGCACAAGGCCTAAAAATGGACTACCCTCCTGGCCAAAAAGACTTGCGCTCCATGTCATTTCCATTCATATAGACCTATATGGAGAAACTGATACAATTAGGGAATAAGTAATTGCAAAGCATGAGTCATGCAGAAAGGCATCTTTCTCTGTATTAATTTCATTAGGTAAATCATAACATCACAAATCAATACCAACAGCCTAAAAGGAACAAAACACTCAAATTCTGAATAAAACAGCCCTATATTGTAGAGACTTGCATTTTGAGTAATTTTGTTTGAAAAAAAAAAAACCAAAAGGTTATCAGTTAATTAAAAAATAATATTACAAGTAAAAAAACAAAAAGTATGACTTACAGTAATATTACAATTTTGCAAATGTTTCTTCACAAATAAATGATTTTGAAAAATAATGCAATATGCATAAAATAAAAGATAATTCATAAAAAAAATGCTGCTATTAAGTAATACTGAGTATGTTATAATAATAAATATAATAAAGTACATAAATACTACTTATAGCCATGTAGTCTCATTTGATGCATACATGTTTTTTCTTAAGATCTTCAGTTTGACCTCCAGAGTCAGGCAGAGTTTCAAGAAAGTTCTAGGATATTCTGCAGACACAAAACATGTTCCCATGTGAACCTTAAAAAAAAAAAATCATTGTACACATCATTTACTGTTGAAGGAGTTTTTCCTGCCAAACAAGGTACAGTGGCGGAAAAGCCTCAAGCGATTATGCGTGCCTTTCGTACGGCTCGGAAATACCCAACACATCTGTCTGCAGTGATACAGCGTTCATCTGCACAGAGAGATACTTGGCATCCGCACGTGTGCAGATGTGACTCGTCTTTCTAACTCTGCATTTCAACATCTGCCTCTCATTTACACCTGGCGTTATAGCCCTAAAACATATTTATTACAGGACCGTTTCATGATCATTATAATAATTCAGTTACCCAAGGTCTGAATCAATGAGCGCTTATGTAATTTCGCCACGTAGGTCAAGGTATTAGTAGGCCAAAAAGGTGCAGCCCTGCTAAATCAAACAGACATCACCGTATTTTAACAGCTTTGCCACATTACTACTACAACTGGGTCACCTTAAAATCTCAGAGGGATCAAACTGCCTTTTATACTTCCATATAATTATTGGCTGAGGCTGCTTCCTGAACTCCACAGATTAGTCTCAGCTTCAGATGCTTTAAATACAAAGTGGCATGTGTGAACATTTGGGTTGTTACCTGAGGTTACCTGCTACTCCAAAGCATCACTGAGTATGGACAACAATAACAATATTATTTTAATACGATTAAGACAATACTCTGATTAAGAATCTACCATGTAAACAGAGATTTTTGATAACCCTAATCCGGCTAAAGTCATAATCGAAGTAAACACAAATCGAATTAAGACATGTGATGATTCCTATTTTAGTCGCATTATCGAGGTGCAGTATAGACCTTAGTCACACTATTACCGTCGTGTAGGACTTTTCGCTGCATTTCACACGGCAGTGGTCAACTGTTTGACGGCAAACCAAAGAGCATGGTTTCAACAACGCTGGGTCTGTTTGCACATATAGCATGACAAGGATTAACTGCACTTGAAGCTTTCTTAAAATTAAAAACGAAACACCCAAAACTGAATATGGCACCATAACGAAGACAAACTATACGTTTAT
This sequence comes from Poropuntius huangchuchieni, assembly GCA_004124795.1. Classification (NCBI taxonomy): domain Eukaryota; kingdom Metazoa; phylum Chordata; class Actinopteri; order Cypriniformes; family Cyprinidae; genus Poropuntius; species Poropuntius huangchuchieni. The sequence goes on along the minus strand of SCHK01426908.1, from coordinate 11,226 downwards.
ACGTGAAATTCGGAAGGGGCCGTCGGATGGTGTCGCGTGGTGACGTAATGACGTGTGGCATTAATCGATCTATGTACTATATAACATGTAAAACAGGACCATGAAAGGAATATTTTAAAAGAAACTCATGTAAACACCTTAATCACAATATTGTCTTATTCAGAATAAGGTAAATAATTTGATTATTGATGTCCATGTAAACGTAGTCACTGACTGAAAAAGTGTATAGTAAGGGGCGGAGTTTGAGACAGGAGGCGTGGTCTAATGTTAATTTGAATTTGAGATGAAGTTGCTGTGGCTCCTTTATGCGAATGGGGGGAAAAGCCATGTCCAGTGCTAAGAAATAAATGCATTGTACCTCATCGATAAAACATAAACCCGCAACTGTGCTTTGGACTACAACTAACAACTACACACTTATTCAGAGATATCCACAGCTTTGTTAGAATGCCTTAATGCAAAGTTGGCTAAATTGAACTCTTGACAAAAAAAAAAAAAAAGTCAAAGTACTGTTCTCAACTGTGCGCTTTTAGCTTTGATTTAGAATTAATGCTTATCTTACAATTATTAAATTATTTCAAATTAATTTATGCATGCATTAAATCATGCCAGATTAAATGTATGATAAAGAAGATGGATTTAAAAAACAATTTAAAAATATGCATTCAGAAGGATGCATTTCTAAAAACTACATTTTTTAAATTTCACAGCCATAAGATCCTCATAGTGCAAGACGCTGAGAAAAAAAATGCTAAGAGCTAAGATTTTTGTCCAGTGCACACGTCAGGAAAACGGAAAAGAAAAAATGTTTTCCAAAGCCCAACAAAATTACATATCTGAACACAAGACGTCATATCTAATGTTATTTTGCTTTTCAAGTAAATTCATAATTTATCCTCTTTTATTGATACTGGAAGTAGAAATCAAGACAAAAATACTGAAAATGATTTTTGCAGCACAGCCCATATAACCTTACTTGTTCCTAAGCCTTTTTATATTTTTATTAATCTAGTGCATCACATTCATTGTCTGAATAGAACATGAATAAAAAATAAAAAAAAATACTGTGGAATTGTGGAACATATATATATATATATATATATATATATATATATAAGACCTAAAAACCTGTCAGAGCAAAAGAGCTTGACAATAACATCAAGCAACAATTTCTCGGTAACTTTGCACTACCCTTTGAATCAGAACCATTTTAGAGAAGCATTTTAAAACTGGCCATGTTTCACAGTGGAACCGACTTAGTCTCTTCTTCCTCAATTTTAGTGTATGATTAAAAACCAAAATGAAACCTGGAAGAGAATGATACTATTCCTGGCAAACACGTGAAATGTTCAACATAAATAAGCAATCACACTAAATGAGCAATACCTGAAACAGCATTGCACTCACTTTCAAAGATATTAGCATTAACCAATAACCTTGTGGCTTAGGTGACATCAGTTGAAAAAATCGTTTTAGAGGAATCGTTCACAAGAACATTACTGCTCAACAAGCAAGATTACCAAAGGAAAACTAAGCAATAAAAAGGTGCAACGGTTACACACTCATTAGCCTTGAATATCAGTGCTTATCAAAGGTTTGGCTGTTGATAAGCAAAGCTCATGTATGGCTTGTCAGGGACTTTGTGTGTGAGCTGTTCTTTTCAGTTTATTCAGAAATTCTCTCTAACATAAGACAAGTTTTAGACAGGACCCACTAGATTAAACAGTTAGCGATAAGTATTTTGACTACAAACTAAATACACTGGGGAGAGCAAATGGCATTGAGAGTTATCTGGCATCGATATATATCTCTTGCAGCCAAGAACATGTCTAACGTCACCTCACAAGCTGCTGGTGTGAACAAGCAGTAGGAGAACTGCTCTCATTTTTAAAATGTCTAAACAATGAACCAAAGACTATGACGTCATGAACAACAATAACATTTACAACATTAGGTTTACAAAATGTCCCAGTTAACCCAAGACAATTTACAAGGCGTGTCTGTGACAAATGACTAAAAAAGGAAGACTCTATGGAGAAGGAAAACCAATTCACTGACATTGCAAGTTGATTTGCTCAAACTTTAAATTTAGAGCATAATTCAGGCAGTATGATATTACTTAAAATTGAAAATAAATATCAAAATTAACTGTTAATTTGTAGTTTCCATTCTGTTAGACAACCTTTTATAGTAATACTCCCTTAAATCACAACACAAGTCAAGCATATTCATTTTTTTTTTTACAAAATTCAAAGCAGAATAAAGCATAACAGAAAAGGCACAGGGATGAGAAATTCTAGATGAGAATATAATCAGCAGCACAACAATAAAATGATAAATATTTTGAAATGATAAATATATATTTTCAACTAGCGTATAACATACTTATTTTCAGCATATAAAGTTTCAGAAAGAGGAAAAGCCACTTTTACCCATTCCCAGCAATGCATGAACTAATAAGACATATAGCTCGAACGCAATACCAGTCGCTTTGTATAAAAGCTTCAACCAAACGCATAAATGTAAATTTAAAGTTGAGCTCACTACAGCTGGACAGAGCTCCCTAAAGTTCACCCAAAAATTAGATAACTGTATAACATTCTTTCTTCTGTAGAACACAAAAGAAGATATTTTGAAGAATGGTGGGAACAAAATAATATCGCAGCCCACTGATTTCCACTGTATGGACAAAAGAAACAGCAACATTTTTCAAAATATCTTATTCTTCACATAAAAACATAATCGTTTTGACTTGAGGATGGGTAAATAATAACAGAATTTCATTTTTGAGTGAACTATAGCTTTAAGTTCATATATAAGTTCATCATATTGGTGATTATCCTGTCAGTGTGATATGTGTTGTGCTGCTCATAATGTTCACAAACTATCTGCAAATCAGCCTGAATGGGTCATACTGGTGGAATTGTACAGACTAACTAATGACATACCCACTCATGATATTTGTGGAAGAAGCAGTTAAGCAGGTTCATTTCTGTACCGGAAACCACTGTTACACATGAAGATGATTTATTGACTAATGGACTGGTTACTATTAATAATATATAAATAGCTGTTAATACTATCAGTTAGTGATTGTTGGGAGTGTAAAGGAAAAATGCATACACAATTATGCTTATTTGGTTTTAAAGTTGTGATGAAACAGATTTAGTGACAGATCTGAAATGGATGTAATAGATTATTGAAAAAAAAAAGTAGGGCGGGGACTCGGTTCATTCATTAAATGTTGATTGGATTTTGAGATGTTGGCAGATTTTGGCAGATTAATGTGAGTTTACAGCTAAATGATAATATATACATGTATGAATTGTAATCATATGATCAATATAATATGCATTTAGAAAACGGATTTCATTTCATGCTCACTTTAATAAATACTAGGCCTTTGCTATAAACATACAACAATATAACATTGGTCTGTTGTCGATAGTAATTGGTAATACCCATACCTTTTACACTGAAACTGGGTAAACATTAAACGGCACATGAACGTGAACTAAAAGTCCCAAAACTTTCCAGACGTCTATGAAATGCCAGTTTCAATGAAACATTATGTGTTTTCACAAAAATTCCAACATATTAAGTCATTTTACCACATAATTATAATAATTATATCTAAGTCAGGTGGAACTATGAACCATGGCAGTAAAATAATAGTACAAGTGTCAAATCTTTCTCACTGCTGCTGCCAGAGACTTCCTGACTGGAAGCAGCTTCAAGGTAGGTATCGGTGTTGCCAGATTTTGCTTTAAAAAAAACGCTACCGTTTCTGACAAAATAAGCCAAAAATAGTCAACTTGCTTTATCAAAAGAACCCAAAATACGCCGCCAGTTATTCTTGCTTACGATAGGGGCTATTTCTCGTTCTGAACATCTGAACAAGAAGAGAGATGAAGCTCGACTTTGACAGCTTACTCACAGCGGTCATTCAAACAGAGAAATGAAGTCACGTAGTGACAGAGAAATATCACACTAACGACACACACACACACACACACACTTTGTATATAGGATAAACACTAACATATAAAAGTCTCTGTGGTATTCAGGAAACAATCTCGTAATTAACCATAACAGCCTGTTTTTATGAGCGACTCTAATATAAAAAAAAAAAAAAAAATGCAACGCAGCGTTCCTTATAATAAGCGGACATGGCAACACCGGTTGCACCGATTCATACTAACCGAATTAACCAGCCCACCAATACAGCCTGTATGTCAAGGCCTAAAACAAGCTAGCTCGAGCTAGCTTGTCAGTCTTCTGCTAAACCAGTGAACACTTGATTAACCCGTCGTTGTCACATGAAGGACATTTAATGAGAGTCTGGAGTCTAAAACGAATCACCATTACGGCGCTGCGCCATATTATTATTATTACAAGGACTGAGGCCTGTCAGAAACGCCACCTCACCGCCTCTTTCTGCCCTTAACCCCTAAAAAAAAACACGTCGGTTGACCCTCCCTCTTTGTGCTGGGCGTTATAGCCGCTAGTTCACGGCCGTGTCAGTCTCTCAGCTCACCTCGGAACCTCAGTTCGTGCTGCGGTTCAAGAAGCAGGACCTGCTCTGGCCTGGCCATCTCCCACTGCGCTTCAAACGCGTCGACTGCTGCGCTGACGAACTGACGGTGACGGGCTTGACGGTTGAGGCTGTCGATGAGGACTTCTGTTACATTTATTGAAATAAAAACTCCACAAGGCAGTGGAAATAGCTCAGTGTTACCCGATCCACTAGCGACTGTTGTGATGCAGCAGGAAGGGACTGTGGAAGAGAGAGAGGCTGGCCGTGACGTCACTGCCCCTGCAGTATGCACTGAGTAGTGGCGACTGATGTGAGGAGAAGGGTGTAGAATGAGGGTGGGGGTGGTCTTTATGGGTCATCTGTCTTCCACCATGTTATGGTAACTTTACAATGGTATTTTCACATATGTGTACATGCAATGACCACTAAAGAAAATTAGACTATTTTGCAGTTTTATAATTAAAAAGTTTTTTTTTTATGCATATGATATTGACATATGATAAAAAGGTATACTGTTATAAATAGGTTATCTGTTTTAATAAATAATATAATATAATTAAAAACTGTTATAATACATAATATAATGAATACATAAGAAAATATATATTTCAATGTGTTAAATATAAGGGACATTAAAAATAAAATAAATATATGAATAGAAAATTTAATTTAATAATATAAACAAATATATTAAAAATCTAAAATATTATACATTTTTGCATAATTAGTTCAAATCGATTGACCTTATATTTAAGATACATGAAATATTTGTACCTCAAAAAGATATTTGACAGCAAATAGTTAACTGAAAACAGAAATACTTTTTAAATGATATACGTACAATATAATATTTAATTACAGAATTATATTAATAACATAACACATTCACACACATATTTACAGTTACTACACACTATAATAATAATAATTGGCACAGCAAAAAAGTTCATTTTATCAGTGAACTACCCAAAAAAAGGCTATGTTTATGCCAACTGCCAATGCTCTGATGTGAGATGTGAATTTGGACTTGTATATGTAGATTTGAGTATGTGTTTTGATTTTGCTTAATCAAGAAATGCTTAATCATAATGTACCTGTTGCACACAAATAATAATGTTAGAGGAGAAAATCCAAGTCTGTTCCTCAAACGCAGTAAAGTAATCCAATGGAATATTTGGGAATCTAAGAATTAACATGAATTACTTAATCCTCAGCCAAGTTTCTGGATCACATTGCATGTGCATCTAGTTGAATTAGGTGAGTTAATTTATGCTCAGCTTGGCAGTTGAACACAAGCTCTTAGAGGGTCGTTTTACTTTCCTCAGCACAATTAAAGGTTCAGCAGGGACCCCCTGCCAAAGGAGACACATACCACAAGTGTCATATTTATATATATAGCCCATCAGTTCAGGAGGAACGATCACCTGCTCCAAACAGATTCTCAGTCCCTCTAAACTGCAGGCAGACATCACCATTTTTATTTTTTTTAACCAAAACTAGAATAATTAGGAGTAACTTGTCCCTTGTCACATAACATTAAAAAAAATGAAAACAGATTTTGTATAATTTTATTACTAATAAAAAGCTCAACATTTCCCTTTTGCACATTCACAAATGAACAAATAAAATGTTATTTTCAAGCCTTCATTGTATGACAAAATAATAAAAGAGAAAAGCTAAATAGCAAGAACACTTAATGATTGGGTTAAATTACTTTTGTATATACTGAATTACAATGGTAAGTATGACATTGCTTGAAAATGTACACAATTCAACTATGTGTGGTATATACAAGGACGTTAAGTACATAAGCAGAATTTCACAACTTTCTTAGGGCCAGCCCAAGACTGTTGGCATTTTTCTTCATCCTAAACACCACTGCAAACCACACCAGACAGCATATCATACTGTCTGACTCAAGTGTAGCAGTTCCCTTCAAAGGCATTAATGCAAAGCCTGTGCTCCCTAGCAAGAGGACAAGCAATTCAGCAAGTCCTTTTCAATTGGCTAAGAAGTCAAGAACTTCAACCGGACTAAATGAGACGTTTGGTCTCGCTGTGGATCACAGGCTTTGTACAAGACAAAAAAATAGCTATTCTACAAACATTTAGAGCTAGTAATGCATTTCCATACATTGTAAAGGCCCTTCAGTGAGTGTAATAACACGTGGCATTAGTTGAACTGTTTCCTTCTCCAATTAGTTTGACATGACAGAAAGAAAACAAAAAAGTTTAGGATTCTGGTTTGAGTGAAAGATACTTTTACTTAGCAGTAAGGTATATTACAGACACTGGAAAAATCAATTTGAATGTTGCTCTCTATGTAAACATCAACAAAAACTGCTTAGGACTGTGATTTTTCCAAGTTGTTTTAACTATGGCAAAAGACACACAGCAATTCTGAAAAAGTGCAATTTTATCCCCCAAGTATTGTTCCAAGTAATCCTTTTTTTTTTTTCCATTTAACAAGCACCATCTTCTAAAGGAAAATATTGTTGTGCTAAAATTCATGGATTAACTACAATTACTGTAATAAGTCTATAAATCTCTCAGCTATTATTACTGACAGCACACATTTTAGAGGGGAAAAGTACTATTATTGCACTTGTGAATTCCTGAAAACATTACGGTGCATTGGCATCACTGCATATAAAATCACAGGATAAATGATAGCAAATCACAGGATAAAGGACGGCAAAAGAAACGCAAGACTTCGACGATGCCCATAATATTCATTCTGATTCACTAAACACGCCAATATAATGTGTCAAAAGCATATGCAATAATATTTGTGACAAAAGTACCATCATAAGACATACTACAGAAGCCACACACTAATTTCTAAAAACAACAGAGATGGTGTCATGTGTTATACTGATGTGTATGTAGATGAAACATAATTTAAGTACATTTTATCCTTAAAACTTTGCCATTGTGGGTATATGCAGTTAATAAATCGTAATGTTTTTATTATATATTCACATATATGACAAAACTGTAAAAGATAATGTTAAATTTTGGTTGAAAAAACCTCAATGTAAATTCTAAATGATGTATAGAAAAAGAGCCACTCAACCACATTATCCTAATGGCCTTGAACGAACAGTGTGTAAGTTTCTCAGGTGTTTTCTGTAATTCTTAAGACTTTTTCTACCAAATTAAGTGTTCTTAGGTTTCTTCAACAAAACTGACAGTAGAAAAAATTTAGGCTCAAAAATGAGTGACAGGGAAAAAAAATCAATCCAGAATATTTGGTATAGTGTAACTACTTTCCTTAGCCGTTTTTTTTATCCTTCTAAACGTCTCGTTCTTTCTGAACCAAGACTAGTTTCCAGATATGCTCCTTTTTTATCCCTGTCCAGATAGTAAAAGCATGTTGGATGTGCAGGCCAAAAGTTATTCAGTGAAAGAATGAGAAAGATGAAAAATGTTTATGAGACAATTAGGGCATTTGGCAAAACCTCACAAAATCACTCAAACCAGTAAAAAAAGTCATAAAATGGAACAGCAAGGGATCTGAAGCAACCAACTGCCAACTAACACAAATGGTTAAACTGCAATTTCAGAAAGTATTCGGACATAATGCACACTTCACAAAATCTTGGACAAAAGCCTAAATCACACCACTTCGTGTACAGAATTCCAGCAATGGCTCCTTCCCACTAACATTAAATTTCTGATATGAAAAACATGTGAACAGTTGGAAAAGTTATCAGATCTAACACTTTGAATCTGCTATTCTTGTCAGCATTCTAGAAGACTGGCCAACTTTATCTCAAAGCGTGAGGGCTGAACTTCTCTAATGCCATGATAATGCACAGCAAACGGTAACAACGGACATTTACCGGGAAACGTAAGAGTCCATTCTAACTGTTTGTTAATCTAAGAGCAGGCTGGATCTGTAGCTAAGAATCTGGCAACCCAGAATGTGGCTAACTGGAGCAAAGAATGTGTTACTACTGTTATCTCGACTTGCGAACTGATTAAATAAGCAGAAGGTTTTGCTGAACTCACACATGCTGCCATCAGCATCACTGACCTATCGATCTGCTACTACAACATCCAACTCCTACTATGTCACAAAAAAGATTTGGCACATTCTTCATATATAACTCCATAAACTCATCTCAAAATAGGGCCGCTGGCCAAGGCTCAGACATCTCTTGCTAAATCCCAGAGTTATCTTCATTTATATTTTTAGTACAACCACTGATTTGAGTATTTTTTTTTTTTTTTTTTTCATATACAAAATATAGGAAAGACAGAAGTGCTCACAATCTCATGTCTGGTCCTGCGTAACAGAAATACAAACATATATTGATATTTATAATAGTAAATTTGTGTTTAAGTAAATCTCACAAAAACATGTCCGTGTCATTTTACCCTCATAATCACAATGCAAAAGGAGAGATAATAAGGTCTATTTTTAAGAGCATTTTGTTACATTACTTTTAGGACAATTAAGCACACTTTCATACTGTATTGCTGTATTTATAATTGATGTAATACAGCTATATTAATTACTGTATACAGTTGAAATTAATTTTATACTGTTACACAATGAAAAACATCTTAATAGTCAGAAGAATGGACTTTACCTTCTATATTTTCCACTTGATTTGACTGACATGACACCTGAATATGACAGCTTTCATGAGATTCACCCATTCACTTTTTTTTTTATCATCAAAAATGTGCAAAAATAGTGAGACAAGAATGCTGTGTTGCTTGCATTTGAAGTGCTGCAAATCTTAAAATGTACAGACGGACAGACAACAGTTTCACTTGGAAACTTCATAGAGTTTTGCAGAGGTTGCTGCACAGAGATGAGAATGAACGAGAGAGAAAGAGAGCAAGACAGGACAGTATCTGATCTGTTAAGCAGGTGTTTTCGTTGCTGTCTGATTCTGGGCAGTGATCTAGAACAGAAACGGATCCCCAAAGACATTTGAACGGGGGCTGAAGAACAGGCAAGATAAGGTACAACGACTGTATGAGGGCATTTTCATCTTTTCTCAAAGAAGTGCATCGGGATTCAGACTACATATCTCATTCAATTCTTAACTGAACTTCTTTTTTGGCTCCAAAAGGAAGTTACGTAACTTCCCCTATGACATCACATTATTCATCTGCGATTATCCTTGGTTACTAATCAAAAATAAAACAAGAGGCTGGAGAGGATCTGGCCAAATTGTTTACGGCTGCGTCAACAACAAGTGCGTTCCCTGGTCGACTCTGATGGTTGGCGACGAAGTTTGAAGCCCTTGACTGCAGACCCAGACCCATCCGTGTCTATAACTGGGATTCTTTGACCTGTAAAGGAATTCAAATCAAATTTAAAATGAGCAATAAAAACATATAAAACATATATATGCTGTTTCAGTTCCTGCACAAAAGTCACAAGCACAGTATCATGCACCCGCAAGGACGCCTGTTCCTCAACGGGGCCACTGCCAAGCTCCATGGTAAAAGATCTGTATCCACTGTAACTCATCCACTGCCCTGGGTCCAAGTGGCAAGAACAAGTATCCACCGAAGCACTATTCTCACCACCATCAGGATCAATTATAGATCATGCATTCATTATCATTTCAATAATAGATCATGTTGCAATAAACAGCATTTATTAAATCTAAACCTGCTTGATTAAGAAGCACAATCAAGGGAAGACAACAACAACTAAAATCACAGGGGTCTAAATGAGTGATTCTGGATTTTTACAGCCTTGTTAATTACATATCACACAGATGACTAGTTAGGATTTTACTCACTTATCTGAATGAAGATCTCATTGATGTTAATGGCATTTTTGGCACTGGTTTCTACAAATATGGCATGAATGGAGTCAGCGTAGTCCTTGGCGTCCTTCTCTGACACCTCTCTGGAAAACAAAAGGACAGAGCGGCGGAAAATAGGTGAAATAAGAGAGGGGAGTAAATAAAGAGTAGTAGCTTATTTTACTAATCAGTTCACTAATCAGTTTCATAAATGAACAAGTCTAACATGTTTACAACTCACAACAACAGCAGCATGTTAGTGATATTCTGGAGATTTTCAACTACAAAGATTTAAACTGACACTGAACATGTGTGGGAGATTATGTGAGTGGGCAGAACCTTGTAAAGCTCATGTATTTTTTTGTGACGGTGGTGTTTAACTAGTACACAGCAGCATGTAGGAGGTAAACTATTGTGTGCTGGCTCTCTGTGCACCTGTCACCTGATCACAGGTGCTGATCAGATTGCACCTGTACACGTATCAGGCTGGTCACACTGACAACGGATCAATTTTCCATTGACGCTTCGCTCTCTGTTAGATCAACTGCCCGGCTGGTGATGTTTTCTCTAAACATTTCGATTAACTTGCTTTTTGTTGGTTGTTTGTGCAAAAGTTCTTGCCACCTTTCTAGGGTGTTGTGGGTGATGGACCTTTTTCACATTTCCGGGTTTCTCAGCAGCAGAAGTCATCATAGTTGGGTAACTTCAAGAGCAGTGAATGGGAGAGTATCACAACTATATATTTTTTGCATTCCCATTTACCCAAATAGCAAAAGAAAAACTCCACGATAGTGTTTTCATGACTTCAACAAAAGGAAAAAAAAAATGAGAGAGGCTGATAACAGCAGTCAGAAGAGAGAACAATGTCAAATTTACTGTCCCTCTTATAGACGCTGCATTAGTTTTTTGTAAT
>SCHK01426857.1:0-17140 GCA_004124795.1 Poropuntius huangchuchieni | reverse complement strand
TGCAAACTAAGCAATAACAAGTCTGCAAAACCAAATGTAGTCCTATAATTGTGTGGATTTTTTTGTTTTTGTTTTTTTGACTTCACTAAGCACGACATTCAAAGTCATATTTGGCCTGTTTTTCTGTTTTCTTGTCTAAAGGAGAACCACCACCCTGGCTGGCTATAAATAAAACTAACGACAGTCTGTTTTCTGAACACAAACAGGCGTGCGATGGTCAGCAAGTTGTCTTTTCTACAGGACACCAGGTGGGTAGCTGTTAATGTGTACCTCTCACACAAAGTCTTTTCAGCAAGTTTCTCTCTGAGGAGTCTGAGCCGTTACAGCCGTTTGTTGGGACACTGAGGCGGTTTTGTCCAGACATGGTTAGAGTAGTAATTCTGTCTGTTTTGTAGGAGATTAAAGGGCTGGATAAAAGTGATTTGTGCCTTTCCGTTTTAATTCTATTAAAGGGAAATATCACATTCTCTCCGTGACATATACGCTACAATCTCAAAGTTTGGGGGCAGTAAGATTTGAGATTTAGGGTCGGTAAGACTTGGTGAGTCTCTTATGCTCACCAAGGCTGCATTTATTTGATCAAAAGCTCAGTAAAACAGCAGTGAAATGTTATTACAAATGAAAATAATGGTTTTATATTTTAAAATAGTCTACAAAATCTAAATGATTCCTGTGATGACAAAGCTGAATTTACAGCAGATGCTACTCTAGTCTTTAGTGTTACACGTTCAATGTTGGAAAAAAAATTCTGGATTCTTTGATGAATAAAAAGTTTAAAAGAACAGCATTTACTTAAAAATAGAATTTTTTTGCAACATTACAAATGTCTTTACTCTCACTTTTGATCGAACCCCATACTTATGAACAGTAGTTTGTATTTTGGGTTTCCTGGAGCTCAACTGGTAGAGCATGAATTTGACTCCCTGCAACCATATGCTTCAAAACATCCGCCTAATCATAATCGTGTTTGCATTTGTGCGTCTACTTGTGGACCCCATGTACAGCATCTGTCTGAGGGGAGCCATTACTGAAGAAAAGCCTCAGTTTGAGCACTAGTCTCATGGCACCTCATCAGTTGAACATGTTCCATTGCGATGACCTGCCAAAGTACACAAAGCTCTCTGTTTCCCCAATGCACAGAGCACAGAAAATTACATGAGGTAGAATGCATGGAAACAAGTGAACCCCACACACACAGGGACATGCACACACACCTCCGTCTTCTGCAGTATAGATTTGAGCGAGGGGACAAATAATTGGACAGCAGTCTTTGTTTTAAACCCTTTGTGCATTAAATGCAAAAGGTGCACATGCTGGTTATAAAAGGTCATGGGGATAGTATGTCAATACAATGTCTCAAAGACTGTGTGCTTGTCTTCTCACATGATCAACCTTTAATGCTGCTCATTGAATTCATCACGGCGGACAAGCTGTGTGTTCTGTCTAGTCCCGTTTATATCAATGTTTGAGATAAAGACCATCCAGCAAATGCATGTGACATTTGCTTTTAATGTATCTGACAAATTCAATAACACATAGGCTAAAACATCAAGACTATTCTTTAAGATAAAAGTGTGTTTGGAAAGATGTGTGGCTTATCGGGATTTTATTTTTACAGTAGGATAATGTAATTAATCACAGTGTATATATTAGGGATGCACCGCAATTTTGGCCACCTAAAATGATCAGCTGAAAATGGCATTTTCCGTTTCTGGACCAGCACCACCCTGATTTATAGGACTGAATAAAAATAATATATTGATATTTAATATTAATATATTTGCTGTCAAATTTTATTGTTTATTGTGTGGTTATTTTATTTGCTTGTATTTTTTAAAATTCGGTATCATTAAAACCCTAATTCTTACAAAATTATTTTATATAATTTAATAAAATAAAATAGCAAAAAATTATTAAAAGCATTTTTGGTTTTGGTTTTCATCCAAGTGCCCCCAGAATTTTCGGTTTCAGCCCAGAATTGTCGTTTCAGTGCAGCCCTATATATTATTACCGTACTATTTATTTTACTCATCATTTCATTGGTTAGAAAACATTCAGAGCAATTAGCACTGATACAAACAAACTACAAAACAAAACATAATTTGTAAAATATGATACACTACCATTCAAAAGTTTTGAATGGAAGACCCCAAACATTTGTATGAAAGTGTACATTTTAAAAATATAACAGCACCTTCAATATTCAGGTCTGTCAGTAATTAGCTGCATCATATTAACGGATCAGCAGCAGTCAGTGAGTGTCTAGTCTGCATTAATGTAATGGAGGTTAAATTTAACCCACTTTGCTCCACCAGGGCCACTGCTTATCCAACCTAGCAAGTGTTGCTCGGCCAATCAAAGGTGACCCCAAAATGGTGAGACCAAATCGAAGAGCGTCAAAAGCAATCTATGAGCTGCAGGAAGTCTAGGCCTGATTAGGAGACGATAAACAGCATGTGGCTAGATTTCCCATAGAGCTTGTAATCATGGTGGGGGTAGATCTCTGGGGACGGGGGGTAAATAGGTCTGATTTCAATGTGCTGGATCAAACTGACCCATATTTGCCACTATACACTGAAACCGGTGCTTGATGGAAAGAACTGGTGCATGATTAAGTCACAGCCTGCATCCGGAGTTCAAACAGATTCTGGACAAACCCAGGAGTTTGATGAAGGACAGAAGAGATCTGTCACGAGCAACAGAGCTCTTAAAAGGACACTTCAAACTGATTCAACTTTGCAAAAACGAACAAGCGGCATGGGAGAAAATGAGGAATATAACAGCCAATTAGTCAAACGCAACCATGTGAGAGATTTGCAACATCATTTTAGTCAGATTTCCACTGAGACTTCAGCTTCAGGGACAAGATGGAGTCACTGTTGCTGTGGAAACAGGATGTGACGATGCCATAATGTGCCAACGGGACATCAATCTATCCATTTTGCCATTAACACGAGAGAACAGGGATACTGAGCATATACAGGCAGTATTACTAACACACATCCATAAGTACACATATACCTATATAGTGGGAAACAGAAGCGATAACAATCTGGTTCAGTCTCTTAATGGAAGCGTGAACATGGGGATGTGCAAATTAACAGGCTTTTAATGAGGAAGACACACGTGACAGCTGCCATGATAGTGCTGCAGACATTCAACCCACATTAAAACACATAGTGCTTAATTACCCATCATTATCCTGAACACGAATTTACCAACAATGCTATGATTTAGCCCTCTTCAAGCAGAGACGATATTCGAATGGGCATCTTTGAGGACACCTGGAATGGGAAAGACTCATTTTCTTAAGTGGCAAATAGAGCCACAAGTGCATGCTCAAGGGTGAGGGGTTGTGTGAAGGGGGTTTGTATATCTTGTAACCCTATCCCACAAACCTGTCCTCTCTCTATGAATTATGCAGGGAATGATGGAAGTGGGGTTTTGGAATCACTCAAATCTCCCCCTCCTCTTCTCCTGTGTCCTATCAATATGATGAAGCACCACAGATGAAAAAACAGAGTTCATTTCATATAGATCCTAAGACCACTTTGATAACATCCCTCTTCCCCTGAGGACTCCCAAAGGAGTCTAGGTAATAAACTGATCAAATATTGAACTTTAAAACGCCTCTGGGATTAACTCTAACAGGGCCTACATATTTCACTTTAATGACAAAAGAAATGACCTGTGTCCACATAAGCGTACTTCTTTTCAACACAATATTCAAATACCATACTTGTAGAGCACAAATATTCAATAGTTGAAATATTCAATAGTTTTTTGTCTTGTATTTTATTGTATATTTTATACATTTATTGTCTTGATAATTTATTGTCTGTTCCCCTTCTACCCCGTCTTTCTAAAATAAGAATTTCATTTCACACATGACAACAAAGATCCTAAATCTTAAAAGACTTCTTAGTGTGTAGTACACACTTTGAAAATACAGGAATTCAAAAGAAGCAGGGATCTATATAATACAATACAGTATTGTTGTTGATAGCAAAATAAAATAAATAAAAATGTTTTCGCTAATTGAAATAAAGCTAAATAAAACGAACATATTAGATGAAAAACCTTAAACATAAAAAAACTTGCCTTGGCAAATGACTGAAATAAGTCTCAGCTGAAGTGCTAGAATTACACAACTGATATTAAAATAAAGCTATATATAAAAAATAATTACAAAAACAACAAAAGAACATAATAAAATTATTAAAACTTACGAAGAGAAAATATAAAAATAAAAGCTAATTCAAAATATAATATAGTTTACATTCAAAGTATGTTGCAAAAAGTGCTTTTAATGGAAGAGGTATCAGGAGGACCCATCTCATTTATGGCTGTGAAATACTGCCATCTAGTGGTTACAATAGGTTTGAACAACTAATTGTCAAACTTGATGTTCAGTGTCCTCTAGATGGCTCATTCTACAAGTCATCAGGTTTCCACTGCTTGTGAATCTGTGCTGACCAAGCAACATTAAGGGAACAACATTAAATAGGACCTTAACAACACTAAATGTAAACTGCTCTGTGGCATTTAGTCACTGTATTTTTCACAGATGACAGCTTGTATATCAGATACTGGCCACATTGTCTGAACAAACTGATCTGATTTCATCACACACAAAACAACCGTGCAAACAATCAGTCCTAAAGATCACATTCAAGAACTAAATTGGATTTGTGCGCAGTGTGAACATGTGGCCAGACGAATAAAACACTGGTCAACTGGCAGACCTATTTATCAGAGTTAATGAGTCTTAATTAAAGATTAAGCTAAATCAGCAGCTGTTGTTTTACCTGTCCACATAAAGATCACAAACACCTGCTACATCCAAATCCTGTTACTGAAGTGTGTGTCTTCAACACATGACAAATAAACTGGAAACTGTTTACTGTAATATAACCTAACCTGGAGCTGAATGGAGAGTGAAAAGTGAAGAATGGAAAAGTGAATCAGATTCGCTGTCAATTCAGTGCTAAAGAGCAGAGGTTTTTTCCATGGCCATGATGGCTGGCCTGGCACTCACAGTGTAAATGATCTAAAATAATTCACTTAAACGATGCCTAATGTTGGGTGAAACTAGACTGTCTCTGCTTTTTAACCCTGCTGACCTTTCGACTAATGTCATTTAGCACAATTCTTTAAGACATATGGCTAACCGATCAATACGTGTGACGCCTGTCAGACCTCACGCTCTGAATCTGAGCCCTCTGCTTAGAGATGACCTGTAACCTAATTAACTGACACCCAGCTCAGAGAGGAAACGTACTGTAGTTTGCTGTGAGATGATCGTAACGGAACTGAAATAAGATACAAGTAGAGATGGATACGACAGTGTGGTTCAGTGTTTGTATCTGTGGAGAAAACCATAACACTGATCAGGGTTAAAAAATAAAATAAATAAATAAAAACAAGTTTGTTTTCACTTGCAATAACTAGAAATTATATAAACTGCAATGCAACTCCACACAAACTATAAATTCATTTACATTTGCTGGAAAATGATGATGTGGATTTCATGAAACAGTCTCACCAATACAATCACAAATCTGTCTCAGAAAATTAATGGCAACAAAAAGATTTTTACAATAACATTTAGGTTTGAAAGACATAAAACCTAGTCAATGAATGCAAGATAACACAGTGCTGGCCTGACTGGGGCCCACACCCTCTAACTGATGAATTTCCAATCACTTTTAAATATTTTATTAATTTTCATGATTTTTCCAAGCTTGGGAACCACATCACTTCATCTCCAAATCAATCATTTATCCCCTTTCTACTCGGCAAACACCTGATGTCCAGCGCTAAATAAAAATAGTCTTAACCCTCAATCCCCTAAAGAGATTAATCCACCAACCAAAACTTAATTACAGCTGCCATGATGGAAGAGGAGGCCCAATCAGTGCCTAAACTAAACCAAACAAGCCCGAAAGTCAATTAGACCCAGTCTCATGATGGAGAGGCACTGGTGTGACAGAGGTTTATGCAGAGCAGGAATGAGCATTTTAAATCTCTCTCTCTTTCTCTCTCTCACACACACCATTACATTCATATGTAGTGACCTCTTGCCACCCTAAGCCAACGCACAATATAAAGAGCCACATGAAGATGCTCTCTAAAGTTAATTAGGCCCATTACAGATGCTGTCTATGTGCCTGGAGAGTGTGATGAATAGACCACTAAAAATTTTGATTCAAGATTTTGCCACAACTGACATACTAAAGCAACCACAGGTATATGGGAGTGGTGCTTGACAGGGTTGGGTGTTTCTGTGCAGTTGCTAGGGTGTTGTGGGTAGTTTCAATGTTTTTTGTTTTTTTTTATAAAGATGTTGGTCTGAAGAGCCCTACAAATCTCTAATATGCTACTCTATTTCACGTAAATCAAATGGAGTCTTTAGAAATGAATTAGGTTCATTAGGTCATACTGATATAAAACAACAATACAGTATATATTGAAGCTGATAAACGATAAATTGCCCAATATTAGATTTCAATCTACATTTTGTAAAACTGCTAAAAAATATTTTAAATCTATACAATCTATGACTCCATTTAAATTGGAAAACCATGTTGTTTTGGTTTTGATTTGCTATAAAGAAACTAAACATGCTTATGATCAAATTTCTTTTATAAATGTTGGAAATTATACACAAATATATTAAGAAATACTACTAAGAATTAATAAACACATTGCCTGCATGTCATAAGTAAAACCAATGTTCAGCATATTTGATTTGTTTTTAACAATCTAGTATAAATAATGTGGGGTTCCACGATCTTTTGGCTACATTTTATCAGACTGTTTTACTTAATGACTCAATACTGATATGACAATATATAGTGCATCCTTTTGCCCTGCAAATTTGCCCTTGCATTCTTTTTATTGTTCAATGTACTGAAAGAAAGTAGGAAAAATTATCTCTCAACTCAACAAGAAATATAATTTAATGTATCATTCATGGTCTAAGTTTAATACTTGGAGTTAGAGTTTGTGTTATAATCCTAAGTGTAAATCAGTAGCACTAAAAATTAAAAAACTCCATCTAAGAACAAAAGTAGCAGCCTTCCACAATGACTGACAGATCTTGGTCCTCCTCGAAAAACACAGGACATCGACCCCACACAGAGTGACACTTCTTTACAGTTGAGTGGCTCCACCCCCAATTCTTGATGAAGGAGGTGAACATAGGATGAAGGAGGTGGGGGTGGGAGGAAAAGAGAAAGGGAATGGAACAGAAAGAGAGGGAGATGGAAGAGGAAAGGAGTAAGAGAATCCACCTGTCTTTAAGGAATGGTAACATAAGCAGTGAGGTTTCTTTTGTCCCCGTCCTGCCATCAGCAGGGGTTATGTGTGCATGCTTGAGGGGATTCGACGATTAACAAAGTGCCTTTGTCATGCTGCGGGACTGAACTGTAAGAGTTAGTTAGGCAGGGTAAAGACGAAGCCTTTTGTATTCACAATTCACAGCAAGGGGCTAAGGCTACCCACAATCCCTTACTGAGATTAAGGATACAGGGAGCACGCAAACAATAGTAACGGACCAAAATAACTTCGGCCTACTTAAGCAGGGGTCTGATGGTCATCAGGGCAGTCAATCATCCCGGGGATGGCTGCTGAGGTCAGGCTAAGCATGATAATGATGTTAATACATGCTTTTCGATTGGAGTCCAAGTCAATGGTTAACTCTGAACAAATGTTGGATTCAACGAGGTACTCATTCCCCATCATAATCATCTTCTAGTATCTAGAAGATGACTATATTGTTGAATCAGTGGCCTAGATTCTCCATCTAGGTTCTTCTGTAAAAATTTACGGACAGTATTTTGCTCTGATTTTCTATATCACTTTCTCAAATTCTCCAGAGTATCAATTTTCTATGATTTTCTCATCGGCTCAGCCAACAATGCATTTTGGCTCCAATTTCCAACTCCCTTGAGAAATGAATTTCGTTAAACACATCTCATTATTCAGTGTCTGCTCCTGCCAGTTTCTGTCAGTCCCCTGAGAGGATATACAGAAGAATTGACCAAACACTGGCCACAATGCTTGAGCTCGGCTTAGCAGAGATCTGTGAAACACCTGCTCAGCGCCTAATACTGTAACAGTGCTTCATCCATGACAAGTGTCACCGAACAATACAACACAAAGTGAAGGAAAGAAAGGACAAAAAAATAATTGGAAAAAAAAATGAGGGGAAAGAGAGACTGTGTGAGTTCACACTCGTACTATATACTTCAGCAGGGCATGACAGTACTGTGCTGAACACAAAGCAGAGCTGATCTATGGAGCATCTTGAGCTGTCACAACACATTAGCTCAGACCAGCGTGAGAGGGCAGAGACCATCAGCTCTATGTTGACACTAGAGCAGCCTGGATCAACTTTAAACTAAACTCTACAGACACTGAGCACCTTGCCAATGAGAAAAAAACACTAAGCCACAACAGCCCATGTGGCACAGTGATTTTACCCTGGTTAAGGGGTATTGTTAGACATGATGTGAAGTGAAACAAAAGTAGTTATTTTGTGGCAATATTTCTTTGTATTATAATACATTTTGGAAAGCAAAATGTAAAATTTATTATTAAAATGTTTCATTAAAAAAAAAAACCCATGAGATTACTGTCTGCAAAAGCTGTTGCAATGTTGCTAGGGCATTGCTATGCAAACTATTCTATGCTAGAGTCCTCGTGGGTGGGTGCTTAATGGCCCACGTCAAAAGTCTCATCTCTACAGACTATTTACTAAATGCATGTTATAGATCTTATTGTGAAAATTTCATTCGTGCATGCGTTTCACTTTTTAAAAACGTTTTGCAAGCTTATGTTCAACTGTCTACTCTGAGTGTAATGTCCACATCTCAAAATTCAATCAACAATGCACAGAACCAAATGTCACCCTCCAGTTTGTTACACTCAGATGAATGTCACAATATGCAAGAAAAGACCTTTTGCTACTTCTATTTCTCTACAACTTAAGTAGAGAACGCAAGTGTTTTTTTTTTTTTTGCATTATCTTAGAAAAAAGTAATGTGCTAAAGTTTAATTAATACGTACATATGACTCAAGTTTTGTTCTTTCTCTTTTATTCTAACATTTATCTTTCTCTATAGTCACTACCATCTCCATTTATATCTATTTAGTATATCAAACATATGTATAAAACCCCCCTAAAGCCTTTTGTCTTTCTTATCACTTGCATTATAAAATATCTTTGTCCTCTTCTTTTATATCACACCATCTTCTCCCTCTTCAATCTCAACCCCATTCATTGCCCCCCTCTTCACCTCTCTGGTCCGTTTTCGCCCCTCCACTGGTTTCGTCAGATAATAATTGACTCAGTGAGGTGATGGGGACGCTGTATCTGGGTCAGTTCTGTCCCCTCCATCAGAATCAGGAAAGATCAGTCAGCTGTTTCCCATTGTCCTGGGTTCCCAAGGGCAGCTGGGTAACATCTCCTCTGTTTCTTATCATTCTACTGTATCTGAGCATCTGATATGACTCATATAGACAATCAATACATGCTAACAGGTATTAAAAGGGCCTATCTAGACAACTAAACACTAAGCATGATTAAAGACACTGTTTGAAATGGCCTATGTTTATCATTACGCCATAAATGCATCCCCATCCATCAGCCTCTCACCTTTTGCACTTGACTTTTCCTGTGCACTTCATACCGTAACCTTTAGAGTCGCCCATTGATCGCATATATCGGGAAATCATGAATGGCCAACGGTCCATATGTGTGATGCTATGAAAGATCAATAAATGGCCTTCTGTGTGATACTGAGTGAATGAAGCTAACCTTATTAAGGACAGGAAGGGAAGAGGCCCCAAGGGGTCAAGCCAAAAAGGTTCAATCACGTCTCTAAAGGTCAAAGGTCACAAAGTCTTAACAGAACAATCTGTGTGCTGATTGGTTCGAACGCCTTAGACAAAAGCAGTCACACTAAAGACAATGACAGCGTACGCGGCGTGTTCTGAGACATGAGCAAGCTTAGCTGCTAAAATCAACGTAAACCCCAAATGGTGTGGAAAAGTTTGGAAAAGGTGCTTAAAAAGTTTGTACTTAAAAGAGATAATTCACTCAAAAATGAAAATTCTGTCATCATTTCTCACCATCATACTGCTACAAACCTGTATGACTTGTTTTATTCAGCAGAACAGAAACTGTTGGTAACCAAGCAGTTTTGCTTACCATTGACTTCCGTTTTTATGGATGTCAATAAAAAAACAAACAAACAAACAAAACACTGATACATTTCTCAAATTAAATTCTTTTATGTTCCAAAGAAGAACGAATGTTGTGCAGGTTTGGAACAACATAAGAGTGAGTAAATGACAGAATTCTCATTTCTGAGTAAACTATCCTTTTAAATAACAATTACAACACATAGCTAGTGCTATGCATAAGTTGTCATTGTACTTTTCCATTGAAATCAAACTTAACTAGCTACTAAATTCAATTTAATGACACCATCCATCCTCTTACTACATTCAAAACCATACAAACACTGCCGTATACTTACCAGGAAAGCATGATACTGAGTTCCTCTTGCAACAAGACTGAGAGCGTGTAAGTGTGTCCCCTTGTGATCCTTTTCCCTCCACTCTTAGCATTGGTTTAGGGGTCCACAGTGATTCTGGTCTCTGATGGACCTTGGAGGCCAACAGTCTGCGTTTGATACCGCACTCACTCCTGGTGCTGGGGGCTTGGGCCGGTTCCAGGGCCGAAGACTGGAGCTGTGAGGGTGGATTGTTGCCCATCTTGCAGGTGCAAAGGTTGGCATCCCGCACTTGGTAGCAGCAGTCAGCTACATTCACTATGGAGAGGTGCTGAGCATATGTCAGCATGCTCAAGGATCCTCAGGCCTGGAGCTGTCCTGGGGGCGGTCCTTGATTTGACCCCCTCCCTCTCACACAACCCCTTCATCGGCCAAACTCAGGTCTGTCCCCTGCCCTCCCATCCTCAATCCTGGGGGGGAGGGAGATGGTGGGCAGGGCTTGCTCTTTGCAGCACACAAGGGATTCTCGGTGGATCTCCAGAAGACAAACCCCTCTCCTCCACGCTGCACTCTTT
Source organism: Poropuntius huangchuchieni (assembly GCA_004124795.1). NCBI lineage: Eukaryota > Metazoa > Chordata > Actinopteri > Cypriniformes > Cyprinidae > Poropuntius > Poropuntius huangchuchieni. The sequence goes on along the minus strand of SCHK01426857.1, from coordinate 6,042 downwards.
TCTTTTGGTCTGCTTGAATGAAGCTGAATTGATTTGCGCAAACAAAAGCCGCAATCGGCGGAGTGTCAGATTACACACAGACTCACTCCAAAATAAGCAAAAGCAAAAAAAAACTAAACTAAACAAAAACAAAAACTCATGAACATCAGGGACTCGCAATTTAGAAAGCTCCAGATGTTGAAAGTTAAAAATTAAATAAATAAAAAAAAAAAGCTACTCAGTGGGTTTTATTTTTGCAAAATTGTAAACATTTCTCATATGTAGAGAACTGGTTAGTAAATATTACGTGTCTATAATAAGGTCTCTAACAATGATCAATACATTTGTCAATCAATTTTTTTACACTATTCATTGCTCTTTGTTACTGTTAGTTCATAAAAACACAACTGCCGTTGTTAGTTCGCGTTAGCTTACAGATTCATCAAATAATATTAACACATACAACTAAGTTTTAATAATGTATTAGTATTGCAATTAACATTAAGACTAATAAATGATTAAGAAGTATTTTTCATTGTAAGTTTATGTAATAAAAATATTAAAATAATATATAACAGAACATAAAACAACAATATTAAATAGTAAAACAATATTAATATTAAATATTAACCAAAACAGGCAATAAATAAATAAAGCAAGCTCTTTACTACTCTGCAGGAACTCACAGTTTAGAAATGTTCAGGTGTTGAAGAACTGATGTTTCAAGCAATGCCGTTGGAGAAACAATATCATTCATATACTAGAAAACATCTCACAAGATAATAATCTTCATGAGTTCAATCAGTTTTATGGGATCTGATTTCAAGTTTTGTGAAAGAACGCAATTGTTGTATGAAGTTATTCCTGATCTTTTCACCTCTCTGGACAGAAATGAGAACTAACTATCATCCTCTTTGTCCCACCGGTGTTTTGGTCAGTGTGTTTGGCTCCTCTTGCTCATCTTGAGGTAATCTCTTAACCCGGATTATCAGACAGACACACACAGTCACACAGATGCCCACGTTACAGGTAATTAAGCCTGAATGCAAGAGCTCAAGCACCTCTGCCAATACAGAAACAGGTTGATGTCTACTGGCTTTAGGGTAAATGTCAGCAGAGCTAGCATTCCACTGAATTGCTTAACCAGATTTAGTTAGTCTGAATTGCACATTAAACCACATATTTCTAAAAACAGAGGCATAAACTTCCTTAAAAAGAAATCCGAGTCATTTCCTTAGTCAAATTACATTCCCAGTCAGAGACTCAGCAAAACTCTGGCCAAGGAAAATACTAATCATACTGCCTGTATATATCAGAGTTCACTGCTTAACAGTCCATATAGTACTATTGAGTGCTGTTTAATATGAGTGTTTAATCACGTGTGCTAATCTAAATACAATCTGATTAAAGTGAATTGTGCTGGGTGATGCTAGCCTGCTGAGGCGGCAAATTGTGTAGACCTGGCAATCATGACAGCTTAGTGAGCAACACAGGTTACAAAGAGAGAAAGAGCACCCTCTAGCTGTGGGATAATAAACTGCATTATAGTCCCATAAAGTAACTTCACAAAGCTTTTTAAACACTTTTTTTGTTCAGTGGTTGGGCAGGAATAACCAGGTCAAACATATTTCTCAACACTTGGAACAAAGTTAAATTAACCAAACTCATCCTCATGCCTTTCTACAGAAGTGTCACATCGCTTTAGAGAGATACGGAAAGAAGTAAAAAAAAAAAAATAAAAATCATGCGTTCTTCAGAAACCATGTGATACTACAGTACTATAGTATTTGAATGTCATGTGTGAATGTCTGAAGTAACAGCACTTCTACATGTGAGTACTAAGCATGCTGTAAACTGACCAGTGAGGAATGTGGCAGACAGTATCCGTGAGAACTCCTCGTAGAGGTCAAAGTGTAGGAGATGTCAACCTGAGAGTCACAGTCTCTCAAACATACCAGCAGCACAGGTGTCTGAAGTATAACAGGATTGTGGAGGTCATGGAGGGTCATAACTAAAACAGTATCAAGGTTAACAAGAAGGTTTACAAGGCTGCAAAAAAATAAAAACACATGGGCTGCTCAGTTCTTTATTTTTGCAATCTTGTAAATGTTCTCACGTGTGGAAGTATCATTAATAAAGGTCACTAACATTATATACACAAATAATATAAAATAACAATAAATAAATATGAACTAAAATATTACTTTTTTTGGGGGGGGGGGGATATTTAAATAAAATAAAAATAAGAGTTTACAGAAGAACAAAAACTAAACTGATGCTATGAATGTGAACCAAACAGAAACTTGTTACACTTTCAAAATATAATACTCCTTCTAAGTTCATGTGAGCTTGTCTATAAAGTTTTGCTTCACATGGCTGCTATACATGTCTAACATGTCTTAGCACTGGTTTATTTATAGGTTAACTCTGTACTTAGGGGTTATGTAGGTCTCCCATGCATACCTACAGTGCCTCAGTTATATCTAAACAATCTGCAACTCGCATACATGACTGGAGTCCACCCCCGTTGCACAAACAAGACACAAACAAACACTCAACACACATATACAAATCCATAAACATTTCTCTTACAGACAGACGAGTATAAGCACTACATCTGTTTTGTCTGGCTTGAGTAAATGATGAAATCTGAAAAAAATTAAAAAATCTGAAATCCACATTTCTGATCCTTCATTATTAAGCTGTAAACTTAATAATCAATCAGTCTTATCAGACCACTTCTTCAATCTCCTAAAAAATAAAAATCCAGTAAATTGGCATGGAGGCAGCATCTTGGGTTAAATCAAGAGTTATGCAATCAACAAACCTATGGCTTTCTCCAACAAGGCAGCAGATTTACTGCTTCATCTGCTTTACCATATAAAATTCACTGATCATTAAAAGTCTGCAGAAGTAGGACAACATCTATGTGAATGAGTTCAGAAATCTATTTACTGTTGCACGCCAGAGATAAAACATACTGGGCTATGTATAAAAATATTTATGATTGGCAAAATTGGTAAAAAATGTTTTTTTTTTAATGACAGCTGAGATATTGAACCATAATGCAAAAGGGAGTTTTCCATAAAAATGATCTACTACTGCTCTGAAAAATCATTTACATCTTACTTTAGAAGGCTAAAATGATTAGAGAGAGAAAGCACAATAATGAGAGCACTAGTGAACAAGAAAAAGTAAGGTATCTGGACAAACACACTTTTGGTGTCCACTGCAGCACCATGCCACGAGTCCACGACACATGTCTGCAGCAACTGTGCCTTCAACAGCTGACTAGCACACACAAGCTTATAAAACACAAAATTAATACATTTACATCTTACTGCAAAGCTAGCCAACAAATTTGAAACATATTCAGTTCATACACAAACTCATCTACTCGCACATAAAAACAACACCATTCAATTCTATAATATACTGCATTCTATACCAAGAAGAAACAGAAGGTTAAAATAAAAAATAAAAATGACAAATTGTTACAGAAAAAGGAAAGGAAAAATGACAAACAACGGAAACAGAAATAGAGGAAAGGGATTTTTCCAACCACAAAGACCCTCTTTCCCCTTTAATATCAAGCAAAGATACCCTTATGCTGTTACTCTTTCTGTCAAACAAACACACACATACATGTGGACACATACACAACAAAAAACAGCATGCATACATATAGACACACAAATGTCCCACCTTCCAGGCATGACATGTCTCTGGCTCTATGTCCATTAGAGATTCCTGGAGATGTCAATCCCACTCCCGTGAGCGAGCCCATATCCAAATACACACACAGGCCTTCTCATGGGGAACATATGCAAACTCACTTACACTTCCCTCTCTGTCACTCCCTCTCTCTGTCTCTCTCTCTCTCCAGCTCGCTTGTTCTCCCACCACAGACACTCCCCCTTTCCCGTCATCTCAGTACCATCTCTTCTCTGTTTTTCTCTTTCCCCTTCTTTCCTCTCTGTATTTCCCACTTTCAAAGACAAGTATGGACACACATGGAAACATGGAAACTCACTCATGTGCACATTGTTGTTGTAAAAACAAACTAACTCTACTGTTGCGCCATGTCTGAACATGTGCCAAAAGTAGTAGGTATGCTCGTAAATGCATTATTTACGACTGGGTATTGACAGATTTCACAAATCTATTTCAATTTTATTCCAACTATAGATTTGGTTAGATTCCGATCTCAAACCATAAGAGGAAGAAACAAACTCATCTACATCCTGGAAGGCCTGAGGGTGAGTACATTTTTTGGGATGGAGTTTTGCTTGCCCCATAATAATTTTTGTCCTGTTAAAAGCAAATACAAACACTTCACAGCACAGTTTAGATTCAATTCTTGTGTGTACATCTGTGAATGTTTTTGGACAGTCAGCAGTTCCAAGGACACAGGTGGGCTCAGGCTTACCCCCTTTTTGAACTGTGCTCTGATAGACCACAATAACTTAATCCCTCAAAACACTGTGGCTGTGTTATCAAACCCAGCAACAGCTTAACAGCTGTCCCAGCTAGCCATTTCAGCATCAACCCCCTTCACATACAGTCCCGTTTGTTTGCGACTGTGTGCCAAATACATGCGGTTTTACAGAGGTCCTTGACTGCTCTAAGCTATGTGCTTACATGCCAGCTGTGTGTACCACAATCAGCTTAAATGAACATTTATGGATGGATGCAGCTTAGACTCGGGTCATTTACAGAAGCGAACACTATAATGTTCAGGTTTGATCACTATCATCATCATTAGAGCAGTACAGAACATAGGGGCCAAAGGGAAATGACATCAGGTGGACCTAAAGCAAATTAGTGAGCACTGAAATGGTGAGCCCACAATAAGCCCAAAACCTATAATGGTTCATTGATTTCCAATGGAAGAGTCAAATGACCTGGACAAAGAACAGACAAAAAAATGCTGACATGGTTTGGGACAGAGACAATTGACCTGTAAAGAAAAAAAATGTCTCTTGTTTGGAAAAAAGGAATATTCAATTGCATTTAGGATTAAATTTATATCACAAATTAAGCTGAAGCTTCTCGCTAATGTTAAAAAAAATAAAAATGACAGTGCTGCTAATGAGCTAAATTGTGACAAACCCCGACAGCGACATAAATCGCATCTTCTAGGTAGGCGACAACAACAGGGTACTTTGGCAAGAGGAAAAATCAATGCTCACTAAAAGCCAAAAGACTGCAAACAGCTCGAAAGTGTCCTACATGCATGAATGAGAAATGTTTGTGTGTGTGTGTTTCTGTGGGACTGTATGAGCCCATGTCATATGTCACTGTAATGATCTCGTGAATGCATGCATGTCCTATTTTGGTACAAGTTACTCTCAATTACATGCTCCATTAATGGTTTGAGTTGGTTTGTGCCAGTAGCCCACAGGATATTGTGAAAGACTGGGTCAACATTACTACAGTCGGTCACCTCAGTCCAAATAAAATCAGTGTAATAATGAGAATAAGAGCTTAAACAATGAAACAGGTACAAAACTACTGAATAATGTCAGGTGAAACATACTGAATCATAATTTGCTGACAGCCTATAGAAAATAGGCAACAAGCTAGCCTACAATAATGCAACTAGCTAACAAAAAAATGGGTAGCCTAAATGTTTTAATACTGACACCTAGTAGCCCAAAATGTGTCAAAAACTTTTTTTTAAACAACGATTTATCATAATAAAAGACTGATGTTCACTTACCTGGGTGCCACAAACCGCAACCCATCACAAACAGCACATAAGAAACAGAAAGAAAAAAAGGTTAGTTACAGTAGTCCAATGCTGTTATCAAAGTCTGGGTGACATTCACCGTGTTTAAGCGACAAGCAACAACACTTGTGATGGTGTCATTAGAAAATACTCTGGAAGAAGCAAAACAAATGAATCTAAGTAATAAATAATAAATTATTTTGAGATTTTAGAAGTATGAGCAATGATAAACAACACTAATAACACCTTAAAATTAAAGTGTATGGCAGTCGAAACACCTGAAACGTGTCGTTTCTTGGACGTTTGTCAGCGCATGGTCAGAAAATAATAAT
>SCHK01426817.1:0-14504 GCA_004124795.1 Poropuntius huangchuchieni | reverse complement strand
GGTCTGAAATTTTTTACAGTGTAGGAGAAAGTCGAGGAGAGCTGAATATCAGAGAATATCAAGTTAAATTGGCTTGTTTCTCGCATGCAGTTATTACATGGCTTCAGAAGATTTGGTATAGGACATGGCTCGTTTGGACTATTTATGATCCTTCTTGTAAGTGTTAATAATTCACCAAAATGAAAATTGCACTTAGCCTCATGTTGCAGTTTCATTCTTTTGTAGAACACGAGAAGAGATTTTAAAGAATGTATAGTCTGTCTTTTACCAACTTACATTTTGGCCTGCTCCAAAAGATTTTGAATACAAGACATGGGTCATATATGTTACTTATAATAGTGTAATGCCCTTTTTCTGTCTTTTTGAAGCCTTAAGAGATAGTTACCTCCATGTTGTTACAAACCTGTAAGACATTCTTTCTTCTGTGAAATGCAAAAGAAGACATTTGGTAACACTTTAGATTAGGGAACATGCAGAATAAGCCATTAACGTGCTTTTTAACTACTAATAAACAGCTAAAATGCTAGAAATGTGCATGCTAATAAGCAACTAGTTCATAGTGAATAGTGTCCCTTAATCTAAAGTGTTACCAGACATATTTGATCATCATTTTCTGATGACCATTGACTTTCATTGTATGTAAAAATTCATTTGTAAGTCACTTTGGATAAAAGCGTCTGCTAAATGACTAAATGTAAATGTAAAAACACTTTTCAGACATTTTTCAGACAGTTCCTCTTTTAAGTTCCACAGGAGAAAGTTGAACTATGCCTTTAAATGTTCCTTTATTTTTTGCAGCCACTTAGGAAGAGTAAATGATGTCAGTGTTTCCATTTGTGTATAAACAAATCTTTTTTATTATTCAGTACTGATCAAGATTCAGGATCTTATACATAGAGGGATTACTGAATAAGAAGGCAAATAGATATACACTCTCTTTACGTATTTGTCTGTCTCCATAGAGTGAGATATATTCAGATTGACAGGGTGAACAAGGGGGTTTAACAGCGAAATAAATGGCCAGCTCTTTAGGAATGTTCACTGACCACTCTCCTTTCTTACGGCCCCCGGGGGAACAGAGGCCTGATGGGGCACTTAACACTCTCAGACATGCAAATCTTTCACACTCTACATTAGAACCCATTACTCTGACTCAACAGGCCATCCAGTTACCGGTGTTAGTTTGTATTGTCCTTACGCATGGATTTCGCTTCTCAATGGGTCAACTCTCACACATTTCCACCTCTTAACACGGTGGCCTGGTTAGCAGCTTTTGCAATGCAGGGGTCACAGGCTCTTGTTTCCTATAGCTCTACACTGCTGTGCACTGCTGTAATACTTTCTCCTTCTGTAAAGACTTCCCATGGTTTTATTGTGGTTCATCCTCACCCCATTTGAACTGAATGCTACTGTCATGGATCACGAGTAATAAATGCGGGCTGCATACGTAAACTCCATACAAAAGGATTTACAAATGATCATCGTTTTCTCTACGAGAAAAGTGTCCACAAATGGGAGACTGACCTACCAAAAGCAGCATGAAACCATACCAACTACAGTGAATTAACAGAACATGTTATATATAGATAGGCTCAAAAACAGCAAACTAGCCACATGCCCAACTTGATTTTATCATTTGTCCTGTTTTATTTTTGTTTATTTATTTGTATTTTTTTCTGCTTAGTGTTAAGCACCCCTAAAGGGGGCTTATTAATCATTTTTGAAAGGGTATAGTGACAGCTATTGTACCATTTTTTTCCTCAGTGTATAGGCTATATATATACACGTTATAACAGTCAAATGTTTGGAATAAATTTTTTTTTTTTTTTTTTTTGAAAGAGGTCATTTATGCTCACCAATGCTGCATTTATTTCATCAAAATACAGTTATGTTGTAAAATCATATTACAATAAAATAATAATTTTATTTATTTATTTATTTTTGTGATTGCAAATAGCAAATTTCTGTGATTTTTCAGCAATCATTGCTGTTTTTAACAGAGCCATTTTTAATAATTGAGCACCAAATCAGCATATTAGATTATTTCTGATAGATCATGTGACACTAAAGACTGGAGTAATGGCTTCTGACAATTCAGCTTTGACCTTAATTACATTTGAAGTAAGATTAGATTATTTACTGTTTTTATTACCCACATACTTTTAACAACATTTAACACTCTTCAGGAGAACTTACTTCATACATCCAAAAATCACCTCAGGTATTACAAAAATGAAGTTGCTTCTGAGAAAATCTCTAGGATAATTTGCTTGCTACATGGTTTTCTACATTATTTTAGGGTTATCACATGCTTTCACTTAAGTGTTCAAATACATTTGGAGCTATTTCACAGCATGTTTAGTGCTAAAGAGTTTCACAGAAAGGGAAATCAGCTACTACACGTGTTTTCTACTGAACTGTGCTTGTCTAGCAACTTTGTTTACGAGCATGATCTCCTTAACCTGAATAGTGGGTTTTTACCTAAACTTCCGTGTGGCAGCACACTGAACCAGTTTCATATTATTTTATGGGGTTTTGTGACTCAGATAGGCTATGTGTATGACCGCCAATCATTGCCAGAGACATGGCAACATAGTTTTGTTATGACGCCACCTAAATAAACAAAATACCTTTAAGAGTAAAAGTGCATATGTGGGGGGCAAATAACAGAAAACACCAAATGAAGAAGATGTGAACTAAGCTTAAAATGCTAAAACAAGATGGCAATGCAAGACTGCACTATTTTGCATATAAGAAAGTTCATGTGTGTGTTTATTCAAGGTTGAATGGATTCCGCAGAATGTTGGGGATCCCGCCAAGGGTTGTTCGGTGTGTTTGGTCAGACATGAGAGAGTTAAGATCTCAGGGAATCCCCGTCATCGATGCGCATGCATCAGAGGGGGGAGATTACAGACTGAGAATATTGTAATTGCTGTACTTTTTCCACTCCACATGCTTGAATAGCTTTTGATAAAACTTTGAAGAAGTTGGTGCTAAGTAACAGCGCTCACCACAATGTGACGTGTCTCTGTGCAGAGTGAAAGTATAAACGATGGGCATTGCAGGGAAACTCCATCATCATGCTCTATAAAAATAATACTTTGGGGAAGTGGTCAAAACACACACAAACACAATATTTTTGAGTACTCAAAAAATTTATTGCAAAGACTTCAAATTGCAGCTTTTTAAAACTTGAATGGACCCTAATTCAGTCCCTTTATCATGTAATAAATAAATGCAATGGTCTACATAAGTGCAGAAAGGAACCAGATAAAAACAAATCTATATACATGATATGTACAGTAAACATCTTGCACACTATATCAAAACATCAATACCTCCTCTCACTACGAAGAGAGACTTTACAGTAATACTGGAAGCAATGCAGTATGTGATGCCATACTGACAGACATATTTACATTCTAGCAACTTTTCAATCAGGCTCAGCCTGTATTCTTCCTATAAAAAAAGCACATACAGCTGGTAATTTCATGTCATTCATATAATATTTGGAAGCATATTCACAGTCCAAGATGAGCGCGCTTGTGTTAACTAGAGTGAAAGCTAGAAGACTCGGATTCTGTGGATACGGATGACATTCCTCCTCTCTTCTTCGGCAGAATTTTCAGACTGGACCCCCGGCTGGGAGATAGAGCGCTGCGGGCGGACTTCTTGAACTTCACCCCCAGAAACGCGTAAAGGATGGGGTTGAGGCAGCAGTGAAAGTACGCGAGAGCCTCCGTCACGAAGATCCACCTCTGCAGACCCTGCTCGAGCTCGCAGCTGTGAGGAATCACCTGCAGCGTCATCAGCGTGTCCAGCAGGATCCCTCCGCAATACGGCAACCAGCAGACGAAGAAGCACACGATCAGAACCACGGTGGTCTTGAGCGCCTTGCGCTTCTGCGTGCCCTTGGAGCCCCGCGACAGTTTGGAGATGATGATGCAGTAGCAGATGAGGATCACGAGCCCCGGCAGCACGAAGCCCACCAGGATGTGCTGGAAGCGGAAAGTGACCACCCAGGCTGTGAAAGACTCCTGTGGGTAGATGCGCTCGCAGAAGGTGCGGATAGAGGTGCTCTCCGCTTTGGCGAACACCAGGTCGGGAACGGTGAGGAGCGCGGCGGGGAGCCACACGCCCACGTAAATGATGCGATTGGCCAGAAGTTTCCTCGAGCCTTGGCTGTTGGTGGCGCGCACCACGGCGAGATAGCGGTCCATGCTGATGAAGGCGAGGATGAGGACGCTGCTGTATAAATTGACCGTGTAAATCATATGCACGGCCACGCACATGAACCCTCCGAAGTACCAGTCTTTGGCCGCGTCCACGGCCCAGAACGGCAGGGTGAGCACAAACAGAAGGTCCGCCACCGAAAGATGCAGGCGGTACTTGTCCGTCATGGTTCTGGATTTCTTCTGGCAGCCCATTACCAGCACAACCAGCCCGTTCCCGATAAGACCCAAAACAAATATGATTCCGTACACGGTTGGAAGAAAGATCCTCTGGAAATCTTGACTGACCTCCACGTCGCACGGAGTCTCAAAGTTGGCTCCAATGTCCCCCGAGCCGAACTCAGAGTTGTTATCAGTTGATAAATCATCTTCAAAGACGATATGCTGCAAAAAAAAGTGAACAGGCAACGTTTAAAGACATTTTTAATTACTTAAATGCAATCAAACTCCATTTCATAAAACCTTGTTTTATTTAAATAAATAAATAAATAAATAACTGGTGTCTTACCTCGTAATATGCCATCTTTAAAACACTCCACCAGTGATCTCAGTCTTCAGTAAGCCTGCTGTGACTTTCTACAACGCTCTGAGCAGCTCAGACGATTTTAAATACCCCACTCACGCGCGGGAGCTCCGCCTCTCACAGCACGCGCTCTGGAGTCTGCGCTCGCGCTCCATCTGCGTCTTCCGCAAACACTCTTTTCCTGTTTTCGTGTTCAAAGTTTGGTGTGTGTGTGTTTGAAGAAAGCGACGTCCTGTGACGAAAATGTATATATCATCTGTATATCTCCAGAAACTTCGCACAAAACCGGTTTACTTTGCCTGTCCCAAAAAATACGTTAAAACTGAGACTTGTAACTGCACTCTATAGGCTACTGTTGCTGTCTTGTTGGTTTGATTGTTCCTGTTATTCTCATCTTTTGATAAAAGCGTCTGCTAAATGATTAAATGTAAATGTAATGTTTCATTCACAAATAGTGATAAACAAAGTAGGCTACTTTATGGTTATACGTATTTGCTTGTTTGTTTATATTAGGCTATATGTGAACCTGGACCACCAAACCAGTCATAGAGGTCAATTTTTACATAATTTGAAAGCTGAATAAATAAGCTTTCCATTGATGTATGGTTTGTTGGGATAGGACAATATTGAGATACAACTAAAATATTGAGAAAATCGCCTGTAAAGTTGTTCAAATTAAGTTCTTATGATCTTTACTTAATATCCTAATGCTTTTTAGAATAAAAGAAAAATCCATAATTTTGACCCATACAGTGTATACAATTACAACAAAAATGTATACAACCCATACAATTGTTGGCTATTACTACAAATGTACCCATGTTTATGACTGGTTTTGTTTTGCAGGGTCACTTTAGTGTTTGGTATGTGTCATAAATGTCTGTGATTTGAATCATGATTCAAGATGTTAAGTTCCCAACGAAGTGGCTTAACAACTTTCAAAACACCTTTAAATGTCAGTCAGCCAGAAGCTACAGTTCAGATCAGAAGATTGCACACACACACACACACACTTGTGAAAGTGTTTTCATATTTTGAGGCTGTTCTGTGAAAAGTATAAACAAACACTTTCCATGTGAACAATAAATAAAATAAAATTAAATCAGAAAATGAGGGTTTTGAGCATAGAAACATACTGCATGTTAATCCCTTAAGTTCTCTGAGCTGTTTATGCTTTGCATACCTTGAATAGCTGTTTTATCACATTTAGGAGGTGCTAATGTGTGGATGATCTGATAAAATCACAGAGACAGTCTGAGTGATCACAGATCGTACAGTTCTCCCTTTGTTCAAAACACCCAAACCCCACAGCAAAATTAACTTAACTCATTTATATGCATATGTCCCTATGTTTACAAGTATTGTGGGACAACTGGGAAAATGTGACACTTAAGATTTGTATTTAATATGTTCTGTTTACTGTAGAGAAGATCTTGTGAAGATCATTGTGTGAGGGGCTAAGCCATTTGGCATCATAAACACAAAGGCAAATTATCACAAAGAGTCACCCTTTACCTCTAAGAAGAGAACACTCCATACTCTGTATTCTAGAATATCTCAGTCATTCAGTTGTAACAGGCACAGATGCTGATTAGTGAACAGAGACGGATAGCGTTGGGACACCTGGCTAAAATGAGAGGTCAGACCTATCGCTGGTTGTAGGGAGTTATCGGAGACAAAAACCCTTTGGCAATGTATATATGTGTGTGTGTGTGTGTGTGTGTGTGTGTGCTTTCCTCTGGGAGAACATGTGTTTTCACCTGCCCCCAGCGAACAGAGATGGGTTCCAGAGAACTGCTTCTAAAACTGGGAGAGTTGTAAGGTGATCTGTATGCATATGTGTGCCTTCAAAATCTGTTGCGCTTAATTGTTCTGTTACAAACTCATTTTATAGTCAAAATGTATTGTATGTATATTATTGATGTACATTTCATAAACAAATGAGTAAATGTATAGTTAAATTAATGCTCTGGGAAAGATTTTTTTGCTTACCAAGGCTGCATTTATTTGATGTTTAATTGATATTTGATTAAATTTAAAAAAGTACTTTTTTACTCCAATCTTCAGTGTCATATGATGCTTCAGAAATCTTTCTAATATGCTGATTTGGTGCTCCAAAATATTTCTTATATAATGATCAATGTTGAAAACAATTGCTGCTCATTTAGTGAATAGAAAGTGTGTGTGTGTTGTACACATGTTGTAAAATAACCTCTTCAAAGTCATTGTATGAAATCTTAAATCTTAATTAGGTCATGGTTTAATGGAACTTATGTTTTCTTTAGAAGTTTGATTTTGTCTCTAACAGATTTTCCACAGGAACATTAAGAAATCAGATTTTGTTTTTTTGTGTGTATTTATGTGTGGTTGTATGTATGCGTGTGGGATGATGAAAGAGATAGCTGGTGCAGTAAAACACAAGCCGGGTGCCTTTTATGTCTGCAGAGACCACAGAGGTGTCAAAGGCGCAGAGGCATAAAGAAAGGCTGAGTGGGAGAATGAAAGTGTGAGGAATCAATGCACTTGTCGTTGTTTTTTTCTCGTGTCAGTGCAGCAAAGAACTTGTCATCCATGAACGTATGATTTCCTCATCCTGTGTGTGCCACACTGATTCAAATGCAATGAAAAACAAGTTGACCGTTGGTCTGATGACAGAGGTTTGAAGACAGCTGTCCTTAGAGGTTCACATGCTTGTGGCAAAAGAGAAGAACAATAGCAAAAGAAGTGTAGATTGTAATTAGTTATGAGCCTGTTTGTGCATGATGTATATATTTAAAAATATATATTTTGATATTAGATCACACAATAACTGTTATTATTGTTCCATTTTGGGTACTTTGTGTGTCTTGATATGGGTCTGAATTGGGGTGGGTGATGCATTTTCAGGGTGTAAAAACTAAATGGCTTTCCCAATACACTGTTAAAAGGAACAAGAAAATACTCCTCAGTCTTTCTAAATTTCACATTTAATTCAGTGTGTTAGTTGCAGATTTGTTTTGAAATGTTATTTAAGTACACTTATAGATTATTCTATAGTTTTTATGAACATTTTAAATCAGTTTTTGTTTTTATATTTGCTGTTTTCATTTTAATTTTACTTCATGTTCTAGTTTTTTTGTAGTTATTAGAGAAATGTTGCCTTAGCTAAAATAAAAGGATTTTTTTATTTCAGTTAGCATTTATTTCAAGTGTAATGAAAATTGTTAGTTTTAGTAAATAATAATATTACTATATATATAATATACACAATATTTACTAGCAATTTCTAAATGTGAAAATAGTTTCTACACCATTTTTTTGTCAAAATAATCCTTAAAAAAAGGCGTGCTCATTTACAAAAATGTCAAGTCCTGTCAAAAAACTCTAGATGGCGAAGGCTGATGATATTTAATGTGGTGAACTTCTTGGCACAAGCTGATTGGTGACTGCATACGCAGCCAATGAGATTGCTGCTTGCAGTTCCTCTAAAACCCTCCACCTTCCCCAGCTCCACCTGTATTGGCAGTAGCAAATTCTTGTGCTTGCTTTGCAGCAGCAATAATCTACTACATCAACAACAGCAGCTGCATGGCAGATCTATTCCACCAAGACTAAATACATTAACAAAAATCTTCTGAGTGTTGTCATGATAGAACTGCAGCAAAATCAGAATATAAATGAAGTCATTCATTGTGTGTATAAAATGAGTTGGAATGGCATGAGTTCAATCTTCATGAAATACAGTATGCTAGTTTGCTTCTTAAAAAAAATCACACACACAGACACATACAAAATGTCCCTAGTGCACAGGGTTTCCTCCCTTCTCCACAGGCCATGACAATAGCCCTCGGGACAGGGCAGAGAGGCCATGATAAGAATACAATAGGTCTGATGATTCCAGATAAGATTTTCTGGCCTTTCTAAGCGTCATTAGGCCATCTGTATGTGTCTTTATTCCTATCTGACTTTATCTACTAATAATGATTTAAACAGAGATGAATTTAGAGGACAATTCAGATAAGAGCATGCTGCTTCTTAGTCAGACTGTTGTGTGAACTAGAGAAAAGAAGCCAAAATGAAACTTGAGGTCTATTTGCAGATCTACCAGGCAGCACGTTGGTGCCTTGAAGTCTATACGTCGGCCACTAAAGTTCCAGCCTCAAGGCGACAGAAAACAAATCACTGCTTGGCCAGCCCATTCATAGAGGTGAGCCGAGGCAGGGGGAAGAAAGAAGAGGTGGTATTAAGGAAAGAGGAGACACCTGTTTGAATGGCCCACTGCCCATGATCTTTTTTTTTTTCTCTTTCATCCCAGCTTGTTTGGTCGTGGAGACAGCTGAAAAGACTATTATGGGGGAACAGAGTTGGTGACAGACCCTTATTAATTATTAGCCATTGGAGACTAAGCAAAGACTAACCGATTCACTGCTGCATTGAATTATACAGTTGAGAAGAAACATAAATACCCCAGTCAATGAGAGGCTACTTAATTCAAATGATGTTCTCATTAGATTGAAAGTGGGAATTTACAGAGAAAATGTTTGATGTTTTATTTATCTTTAATAATATATGGATGTAATATTCTGGCTTCACACCTTAAGATCTTAAACTGGGTTTGTACAAAGTTAAGATCATTCCATAGCATTTGTGGCATATTCATAACAAAAGAACAATAAAATAACATTTGTGGGTGATGCAGGTTTTGTATGTCTTCATTGATCAGTGTTTTGATTTGATTAATAAAGGCTGACATTTTGATCTGTTCATCAAGTAATTATGTCGCTTTAGAAGGCCACCAAGCATTTCACACTACCTTATATATATCCTCAAAATATTGGTACCCATTGATTTACATAATATGGACAAAAATGCTTTTATTCAGAATGTCTACATTTGTGTTCTGCAGAAGAAAGAAAACCATACAAATTGTAAGTAACATGAGGGAGGGTAAATGACGACAGAATTGTCTTTTTTTTTGCTGAACTATTCCTTTTAAAATTCTTGAATGATATTCCATCTTAATCTTCTATGTCTGGCTAGAAATCTGACTCTGACTCGCTGAATAGGGCTGAATTGTGTTGCAGGTCTTTGAGAGGATTAGATGGGCTGATCTGAGGACTGATATGGAACCCTCCTGTCTGTCATTTGCATCCTTTGTAGAAGAACATCCACTGCTCTGTGTGTATATGTGTTGTTGGGGGTGGGGGGCTGTATGTTAAATGACCAACACACATACTTGCAACAAACGTACACACTCTAAAGGCCACACACAAACAACACTGGCACATTTTGTATGTTGGGGTGGGGTAATTTCCTTAACAGACGTTTAACTCATTTTTGCCCCACATTTGGTTTAGCAGGTATGAGCCTCCTCCTCTCTTTCCAGACAAGTGTTAGGCTTATTGATCGTGAACCACTCCTATGTGAGTGAAATTGAAAGGGCGACTCCCTTATAAATTGCAGCAGTTTTTAACTTTGTGACCTTTATGACTAGAAACACAACTGAACTTGGGTCTTATTTACATTCACATATTTTTTTATTGAACCTAAAGCAACAAAAACCACAAGCTTGACATCATTTGCCTAATGTAATGTATGGTTTATAACAGTCAGTGATGTCTGGCAAATTCCCAAAATACAATGGAGCTACTTTGAAATTAAATCTGCATTTGGCTCTGTTTGACTGATAAGATTCAGCCGATTCATTATATGTTCATTCTGTCTCACCAGGCAAATAAAAAGGGATTGCAAAGCAATATACAATGATCTGACTTGAACCTTTGTCATTAATGAGAGTAATTACATTATCATTGGTATTACCATAAGCCGCAGTTCAGTGTTGTGACTGAAGAAGGACCAAGTCATCCATTGTCCTCACCAGCTGGAGGCTAAGAAAATCTTAAATGATAAAAATAGAGTAATATAGCTATAATATAGCAAACACACTCAGGTTTCCGCTCTCAGCGTGTCTCAGAGGTCCGACAGACTTCAGTGAACAGATGTTTGTCTGCCGTCCAGGTGTGCTTGAGCTTGTTGTTCACCTTTGAAAGTTTACTGCTGGTTTGATTTGACTCCTCAGAAGCAGTCTTTGTCTACCTGCCTTTTGTTGTTTTAACCAAGGTTAGGCCACATTGTTGAAGACGAGGGTCTTGAGGTAAAAGATTTGTGATTGTGGCACGGGTGTGGTGGTATATGCCCGTCTGTGTATGAGTTATGTCTGTGTACATCAAACATTTGTCTGGGTGTGGATGTGACTGCATGTGTGAGAAGATTGTATAGAAAAGGGTATGTATGCGACTTTGGATCAGATTCTTTTTTTTTTTTACTCTGATAGCGTGCGACTGAGTGTACCAAGCAAAACCACAGCTTCCTGATTTTTCTGACACCTATTTGTGTCTATCTCAGCACTACACCATGAGTTATAAATTATATCAGATGTTATGTAACAAGTCTTAAGCACACCTAAATCATCTGAACTCTTTTTAAATCTGAACTTTCAAATGAATTATATCAAAGTGTTCTTTTTTATTTATGTAACATGTTCTTGCTGTAGCATACATTGTATCTTGTGCCAGTTATACAACCAAGACATAAGTGTATGTACCCACTGAGTTACAGTTACGAAGGTACAAACATTTGAGATGAACGCCACCACGGGTTTCTCTGTGTCAGTGGCGCCATCTTTTGGACATAAATGGCTATTTGCCACTATTCACTCCCGTCACAATTAAAAATAAATAAAATAAAATAATGAATTGAAATGGACTGAATTTCATAGTAAAAGTGAAATAATATTATATTAATTATTCTAAATTATGTAGCCTACTGTGCTGTACTGCTTCTGCTGGAAAATAAGCACTTATAACTTAAAGAAGGGTAAAACTGGTGTTTACCTGGTTGGCAGTTTCACTCCCAGCCTGACCAGCTGAAAACAAACAAACAAACAAACAAAACCTCAAACTAATAAAACCAGCAAACGGACTAGTTTGCTGGAAAACCAACCTAGAAACATCTTTTTAAGCAGGGTTATTGTAGCCTACTATATTGTGCATTTACATAAATCATTTTAGCTGTAACTTTTATTCAAAGCAATTTACAAAAGAACAATACAACCACAAAAGGATTTCGTATGCTATATATTGTAGGCCTGTTATAGCTATAGTCCTACAATACATTTTGTTCTCTGTTTAATTCCCCACAAGAGCAGTTTCACTTGGCCAGCATACTCTAAATTAAACATTATAACAAAAAGATATGAATATTTTCCTCAATCCATTGAGAACTGCTTGTGACTGGGGCTAACTGTTTCGCGCATGCGCTCTCGGGAGCTCACGGGAGTGACGTGCGTGAACGTTCCCATCGGTGCTCAAGGCAACGTCAGCGGGTAAGGAAATGCGATGCCTTAATAACAATTCCTTAAATATATACACTTATATTTAATGAATGCAAACTGTAATTTATCAGGAGCCGTCGGTTTCGAACTGCAGACTAAAGTCGCCATGTCAAACGCGTGTTTTAAGTCAATAGGGTTATTATAGGGAAACGCAGCGAGAGCTCGATGACTCCTTATCTTGTTTGGGATCCGGTAACTGTCTTTTTACAATATTTATACGTTTATATTTGCAGAGAATCCTGTGTACACTAGGAATACATGGTTACGTCTATTTATTCAAAACAAAGTAGCAGATGTGTACACTAAAATGCTTGGAAAAATACAAGTAATTGTGATAAAGGCGAGCAGGCTGCTGCTTGCAACATTGTAACCAGACCCATGATGAGTTGGATGGGGAAGGTGCGATCAGAACAGCGTCAGCGTCAGCTCATAAACAGTGCGCTTTGTTTTGCTGGGAAATGTAAGTTTATTATGTATTTAGTGGCAATTGTTAAACAACCTTTGAGATCGCTTAAACACTGATCATTTAAACATTAGTGATGTTGAATGAATGTCAGGACAGGTGTTTGGTTCTTATTATAGTTTCTTTTGACTTGCATTAAACGTTTGCTTTTGTGTGTGTGCTTTTTGTTTGTTTTGTTTTTTTTGGATGTGGTACGTGTCATTGATTTTGGGTATTTGTGACCGTGAGAGACATGGCAGTCATTGTGAGAGCTAACAGCTGTTGCCTCAAAAGAACAAAAAGAAAGCAGTTTGCAAATGGAATTCCATTTATTTTGCTATATTAAGTGTTCTTATGTATCAAACGACTTTCCTCAAAGCTCAGATTTATTTATTATTCATTTAAATTGTCCAGCAGTGACATTTATTTATAATACTGAAATAATTTCATCCATTTTTATTAGATTAAAAAAAAAAAACCCTTTTTTTTTTTGGTATTTTTTTCAGTTATTTCAGTGTCTGCTGAATGCCACCGCTGATTTTTCGAAAAGTAAGTAATAACATGTTTTCATTAATTTAATTTGTCTTAATTCATATTTGTCTGTAAAAATGTCTCTTATGCTCTCCAAAACTGCAGATTTGACAAATACAGTAAATCTGTGTTGTTGTGAAATATTATTACAGTTTAGATACAGTTTAAATAAACTGTTTTCTATTTTAATGTATTTGTATGTAATTTATTCCTGTGTCCAGCAGTCATTACTGCAGTGTATGATCCTTCAGAAATCTAATATGCTGATTTGGTGCTCAAGAAGTATTTCTTATTGTCATCAATGTTGCAAACAGTTATGCAGCTTAATATTTTTTTATGGAAATCGTGACTATAAATTATTGAAATAAAATCAAATTATTATTAAAATACTTACATAACATCATAACATATCAACTGAATGCGTTCTACAGGAATAAATATATACATTTCTTAAAAGAATGACTGACCCCTAACTTGGTAGTGTAGGTTTTGTGACCCAAGGCGTGATTTAATATTTCGATCCCATTTGCAGATTTAAGCCACACTCAGCAAGAAGATGGACAGCTATGGGTTTGTATCTAGACTTTGTCCAATGAATGTTACCCCTCCTCTTCTTATATTCTGTTTCTAATAACAAGTATATCTGAAGAACATGGCATGTTCTTTCAGGTTCTCCAGTGACATGTTCAGTGGAAGAGCAGTTCTGGGGGAGGACAGCTCGGTTATGGCCCGAATGCAGAAGAAGTTCTGGAAGACCAAGCAGGTCCTGATCAAGGCCACAGGGAAGAAAGAAGATGAGCATGTGGTGGCATCTGACGCAGATCTTGATGCCAAATTGGAGGTATGAGCACCCTTATAAATGTAGTAAAATTACCTCTATGAAGTCAGCTGTAGGTGAAAGTGTAATGTCACTGGGCCAGATTTTTCTTTAGTAACGTGCATGACTCATTCTGTCTTTTAACATTTGAAAGCAAATTATTTTGACGATGACAGAGAAATGGCTAGATGAGATGGAGGGAGGTTAATGGTGTACTGTCACATGATCACAGGGAAGAGAAGAGATGAACAGGTCTCTAGATGATGCTGTATCAACTGTGCTTGATTTTACAGACATCCAGTCTAAATGGGCCTGGCACTGTCTCTGTCTTGACTGCCTTTTTTTACACACACACACACACACACACACACACACATACACAACATATATTTTTCTTCTCCCTTTCCCTCTATACATATCCAAGCAATGCATTCCCTATAAATGTTTTTTTTAACAGCAGTCCAAAGCAGATTTAGGTAGAATACACAGACTCACACTTACATGACACAAACTCAGCCATGCTGTGTCAGAAATGAACTAGGTACTGTGCACGTCCTGATTTTGCCAAGTTCGATGTGTCCCTAGGT
>SCHK01426779.1:0-10504 GCA_004124795.1 Poropuntius huangchuchieni | reverse complement strand
CAAAATGGATTTATTGCGTTTTGGAACCAAACTTTTCAAATATACATTTTGAGCAGCTAATTTAGAGATGTTACGACATGAAATACATTGTTAGGTTACCTGGCCACCAAAATATTGTAGTTCCAGTAATTGTTACTAATAAAACTGGTAATTTGGCATTTGTGGTTTGATTCTGGCACAGTTGAAGAACCTACATAGATTTAATAAGGTTTTATAGTAGTAACATGAATTGTAGTAAGAGTGGCATTTGGCAGCCACCTAACAATTCAAACACATTTAATATGATTATTCAAAAAAAATAAAAACACATCACTATAATTGTCTGAATTACAGTCTTATAAGAATCTATGGTACTTTTTGTAAGGGTAATTATGAACATGTAGTTTGCTTCAGGTAGGGGTGCTGGCCTGTCTCTGCATGAGTCTTGTTAGAAAGAAAAAAAATGTCACAGTAGATGAATCAGAACTAGTGCAATTGTTCCAAAACAATGCTATTTCCATAGTTCCCTGCTGCATAAGAAAGTGAAGAGCGATAATAATAGTCTTGTTTCACTGAGTGAGGTGATAATTTAACTTTAATGGAGGCCGTGTTCTGTGCGCTTGTTTTTTTAAAGGACTTCCGCCCCCGTGCTCTCTTATACTCCAGCGACATAGAGCAGATAATATAACTTGTCTCATTTTAAAAGTCAAAAATGAAATGACTTTTGCGGTAATGGCTGAGTTGAAAAAGTGTAGCCTAAATGTAATTCAATCCAAAGTCTGTTTTACAGTGCTAGAGTAAATACTTTAGTCCATGTTTGTTGTAGACAGTGTCAATACTGATTCGATCCAGCGTACCTAAGAAACACAGATGTGAACATGCGGGCTGGAAGAATGAGGTACGTAAGAAGCCTTTGTGTTTTATCCCTCAAGGCTTTAGCTCTGCATGTTTCTGTAGCACCTGGAATAACACTGAATCTGGCAGCAAGTCTTGTGGTGAAACTTAGAAACAGATCTTTTAGTGAACCAGATGCATTGTATTAATTTTTTTTTTTCAGTACCATGTGTATAAAAAGCTAAATCCGCATAGGGATTTCTGGCTTGGATCTCAGCACTGTGAAAACCGTTTGTTGTGGTCTTTGGAGGAACATAGAGAGTTGGACGTGAGTGCCTTTGATAAAAAAAGAAATGATTAAATTGTAACAAAGTTACTAAAATTAATTATTAGCTTTAATTCCTTCAGTTGTACCTTTAAAGCATCTAAAATCTGCTTTAACCAAATGGTGGGTTAAATTGTGTCCAAGCTCAATAATTAATTGGCAGGAAATAAAAAAAAATAATAAAAAAAATAAAAATGAAAGAATTCCATGAAAGAAAGCCAGTTTATTTAATTAATTTATTGTAGCACTGACTGACTAAAGTTTTCCACAATTTTATGACAAGGTGTACAAGTACAACCATGTATTCTGATACAATAATCCATTTTTATTTATTATATAAATAATAATGATTATTTTAATGATTAATAATCAAGTATTATTATACATAAAATAAAGTCATTTATATTTCTTTGCAATATAGTAGCTGTTTCACCGGTGTCTGTTTCTTTTTGCATATGTAAAATAACATGATCATCAAACATGTATATATAACATATATAATCATTATATAAATCAAAGCTACCTAACGTTACAGAATGAAACGATGATCCAGGAAGTGGTATAATACCGTGCAAGCTTTGGGGGTGTTGGTGGAAGTGATTGACTCCATCAATGTTTTGATTTTTTTATATATGAAACTTACCTATATTAAAGTGTTAATAAAAACAAAATGCATGAAAAGCAGAGGCTCTTTTGACATACTGCATATACAAATATTCATTCAACAAAATATTCTGTGGGCCATGAAAATTTTGTGAAAATGCTGGCGATAGCTGGATTTTTTCCAGTCTAATGTTTTTCACATCACAGCTCAGAATAGTTGCTGGGACTGTGCCATCAGCCAGTCAGCACTGTCATGACATCATTTTCCTGCAGCTCCAGAGTCATTAGTTCCATGGTATTTACAGCTCAAAAAGTTCAAACTTTGTACTTTCAGAGGCTCCTGCGCCAGCCGAGCAACTGCCACTGAGATGAATAGGAGTGCTAACAGCCAGCTTTCTTCAGTTGTTATAGGCCTCCATATGTGTATCCACTAGATCTTAAAGCTTTTCCCGAATGGAACCCTGTGGCTTTACAGTTCAGCATCAATAATCCATAGATTCACTGTCCCTCATACTGTGAGCATGTGCTATGAGACGTGGCCAGCAAATGATGATTTATACATCTGTTTACATAGAATTTCACCCATGATTGGAGCTATAGGTCTGCTCACTGCATCCATTATCCTGACAGCAGGTAATTATCCAAGTTTCCTCCATTCTGAATTTCACTCCCACAATTAAGGACTGTCAACCTGGCTGAATCAATCCAACATTTACACAGTTCCACGGAGAAGCCCCATATGAGGGATTCCCATGCCACATGGCAGTTGCTTGAGATTCATGAAGCATCTGACAAAAAATAGATTTCTTGATTTTGCGTGTGTGCTAGCCGCGCTCCTTTTTCCTATGTGCCCATTTTTCCTAGTTAAGAACACTCATCATTGCCAGTGACTCGTGAAAACTCGTAGCAAATGGACAGAGAGAAAGCAGGATTCAGTAGAAGAGCTCGTAAATGGTTTCGAGAGGAAACAAAGAGCCTGCTGAGATGGCGAAAAGTGAAAATCTGGAAGATTTCACATTCTCTTAAGCCTGGAATATCCTCCAGGAAACACCTGTTCTGAGAGTGTTTCTGCTGAGGCTGGAAAACCAGCTCCCACTGTAGATAAGTTGATTCTTTCATTGCATATGATCTTTAGGCACAATACGTCTGACATTTGACATTTAATGTCACCATTTTACATGCTATGATAGGATATCCAAAAGATATTTACTACATGGTTGTATATCCCTCCATTTGAGAAGCAACAAATGAGTGATTGCACTGACGGAAGCTACTGAGTGTTAGTTTTTACACTATTCATTAGCTCACTAATGCACTCTATAGATTACTGCGCAGCGCCGTATACAAAGAATGCATCTTGATTAAACATGCACAGCAGCAATCATTCAACACTCCCAGCCGTCTTACAGGAGAGGGAAAAGAGGCCTAATTTGCCACGCAGATGTTGACTGATATCCAGTGTGTTGTAGGAACTGCTTGGCGTGATGAGCGATCTTTTAAAGCAAATCAGCAGAATTAGGGCTGATTGCAATCACTTCCTCCGAGTTTGATAATGGTGGCCTTCTCTGGTGCACAAGGACCAAGTGGTGTTCTGCACTGAGAGTGAATGTACTTTTTGAATGTGGCCAATTACTATATATATGCATATGTATATGCATATTCTGTTGAATTGTGGGTTGAATGTTTAAGTAAAAAATAAATGAATAAAATGATATACAAATGTACCAATATGCTATAGAAGCAAAACAAATATGCCGTATTTGTGAATTACACTAAACATGCATAGTGCTGTCATTGTTATGGGCCCTATAGCTGCTAGTGAGAAGCACCTGAAAAGTGGACTCGTGATGCCTTCAAATGCCACATCTTAACACAACCCATTCTGTCCTCCCTGACCTTTCATTTCCTGTGCTGATTGAAAGGCTTCCAAATGCTATGTTTCAAGATTGTCTGACAGAAGCAAAATATCTCAAAAGAAAAAGTGGTAAAGCTAGTACTTCTCCCCAGATTGCTCTATATTCAGTACCAGCAAATGACGGGAAGTGGTGCATTAGAAGCAAATAAAATATTAACGCCTCTTAAAATGTAGTGACTACAATTTGGATCGTGTCATTTTTGAATCAGTTTTTTATGTTATCTGGTGTTGAATGATTTTATTCTAACTGTAGTGTACGGTTAAGGTAATTTTATATTCATATATACAAACCTACATGCATTTGCATCTTAAACCCTACTGTGAAATGGTCCACCTCTGGTTCTTTGTGGCTCTTGACATTTCTTAATTGCACTTTAAAAGGCAGACAGTGAGAAACCTCCTCACCCCTTTAGCACCCCAGAAGTCTCATTTGCATGAACCTCTGTATTTGGCAGGTTCATGCTTCACAGGACACATCAGGATACACTCAGCACGACTCCGGCACGCTTGTCATTTAATGTCAGAGCTGGCAGTGGTCTGTGCAGCTAAACACTGGTGTCTTTACAAGCCTGATTGTCCTTGTCAAGTTTGTGGCACTAGAGTGATACAGTCTTGGCATTCAGTCATTCCAGACATGCCAAAGAATAACTTCAAAATGGCTGTGCCCCAATTCGCATTTGTCCTAAATAGTATAAGAGATTAGAATAAGTGTGTCCTACATTGAAAAAAAGGCATTCCAAAGGTGGATTCCGTAAGTACAGTCTTTATTAGAATCAATGGTTCATCCATGGAATCTTTTCTTTAGTGTTCTTTATAGAAAAAGCTTCTTGAAATTATTAAAAAGTGGGCTACTTAATACTAAGAAGGACTGCACACGCATATTTTTTCCAATGCAGAAGTGCACACTAATGCATGTAATTTTCTTATGTACCGTAGTATAAATCTGTGAATCGTCTCAAGAAAACTTCTTAACTGTGACAATATTGTGATAGAAATCCCGGTCTAACACAGAACAGCAGGCACACCTCCCTCTACAGCGTTTACTCTAAATGCCCATCTCAGGTTTAAGCACCACAATCATAAATTTATAATGATGTAACTCTTAGAGATGAATTAGGGGTCATATTATTGGAAATTGATGATGCTGAGCCATTATGATGTTTAACAATTTAGAGGAACGGGGCTTTTGTCTTGGCACCTGCGCAAGCACGGCTCCCTAGAGAATTGAACTTGCCGGATGGCTGTCTCTCAAATATTGTGAAGGAATTAATTGTTTCGATTCGGACCAAAGCGCAGTACATGATCAGCGAGGGAGCCATTAATCACACTGAAGCTGCCAGCGCTGCTTTCTCCATTTATACACACATAATGCAACTAGCCACTGTGAAAGCATATGGAAAAGATACACTTTGGCTGTCGTGCACTGTGTGTTTTGTACTGTCTGTATAAAGGCACTGAATAATCTGCTAAATCAATTTATGCTCAGTAGTTTAGTTTGTCAGTATGATAACTTGTACATTTTAACTCATTGAGCTCCACTTGTCGCTGACAGTTCTGTATAATTTGGTACCGGTGATGGATAACGCTATTAGAGGTGTGAAAATGAACGGAATCAGACAGAAAAGACAGGTGGTTTGTCATAAAATGTTTTTTCTTTATGTGTTTTGAGCACTTCTCTCTTGCAGGCTTAGCAGTTAAATGTTGGGTAGCCACGCAAGGCTAAGGGAAGGGCTACGTGACGTCACTCACGCTAATCGATAAAGGAAAAGTGTTATGACATCACCAGTTACCGTGGCAACGGCAGCACGCAGCTTTTATCTGCTTGGCAGGCTGAGGGGTTGTCAGACAGGGCGTTGCTTTGTTGTTCTCCTCGCCTGCACGGAGCTGGAGTTGTAACGGCTGTCAATGTCAAACAACGACAGTGCCACTTTAGCAGACTAATGTGCTCTATGATAAGCTTAGACCGAGGCACTCGGTGCTTTTCAGTGCAATGAGCTTTCCGGTTGACCTTGATAAGCCAAATTCAAGGTGAAACGTAGATTTTAAGCACCTTCATACAAGATCTTGATAAGAAAATAGCAAAAATAGCCACATATTAGATTGCTTTGGGTTTCACTGTCATGATTGCTTTTCTCGCCAGTCACAGAGTATTTGTGTGTTTCAGGGCAGTGTTTGTGCGGCCAGTGCACATGCCACCCACCCGGAGATAAACGCGTACACGGCAAGAACTGTGAGTGTGACGACAGGCAGTGTGAGGACCTGAACGGAGAGATCTGTGGAGGTAATACGCACAAACACACACAGCAGGATGAGATAAGCATTAACGGTGCCATTGTCTGACCATCTCTAGATGCTGTTGGTCTATGGGCCATAGTAATTAGTAGTTGAGTAGTTGTGCTGGCTAATATTTTCAAACCATGATGCATTTTTTCCCCAGGATTCTTTGATAAATAGAAAGTTCATTTAGTCAAGTATTAATTAAAGTCTTTACTGTTACTTTTGACTGATATATATGTGTGTGTGGTGGTTCTAAACTCTTTGTTTTTATGCTACATTGGGGGCTTCCAGGAAAGCTCTTGCTTCTTGGAGGTTTTTTTTTTGTATATATATATATATAATGTTCATGTACAAGCTTGTGGGTTTAAATATTAATCCACAGAGGCTCGAGCTAACTGTACAACACATCATTCAGTCAACTGAGAACACTGATGTATTAGGTCTGTATTTTTATGTATTATGGCTGAATGTAAAATACACTTAAACAATGACTTTAGGGATATTGATAATAAACACTGGAGAACTAATCATGTAATATATACAGTTTTGCCAAGGGCAAGTAGGTAATTAATAGAGAATCACCATCTACCCTGCTGTAGTTCATGGCCGCTCTCAAATCATACACATTGTTTCCATACAGGCAAACACTCACAATTCATAAGTGTATATTAGAATTTAGACGTGAGGTTGTTAACCATCCTCAAACTTCTATCAGTTTTACCTATTCCGGCCAACTCACAAAACAGTTGCATACATAACAGTTGAACACTGACAGTGTAATCAGCCAATCGTAGTGCTATGGAGGTACTGCTTCCTCTCACATGACCTGTCACATGTATTTTGCACACTTTTGGACCTCTATGAAAAATCAATGAGCTGAAGAATGGCAAATCTAATATACTATATCTCTAAAACTTTATCCCCTGGTGTTGCTCTTGGACACTGTTACTTTTGTAATAATTTTGAAATATTTCAGAATATTTGTTTTGCTTTATATCTGTACTGTTAAATATTTCTCATTTAAATAAAGAGGCACTCCTTGGAGAAAATACCTCTTCAACAAGCCTGCCAAAATGATTAATTAATATTTTAAAGTTGATCATACTTCTCTAAAAAGTTTGCACTCTTTTTTGAAGCATCTTAGCAGTTTTTGCAGAGGCCAAATTCACACCACTTTAGTCATATCATTTTAATTGACATTTTCTAAGGCTATGTGCCCTTGAAATAGCAGCTTGAATCATGTAGATCACAGTATGTACTGTACTTTGAGATGAAGACACCACAGGAATATTGGCACTGAAAATAATCTGCACTTGTGTATTCCTAGAATTTGTTGAGAGAAGCAGACTTTACAGATTCTAGTCATTCCACCAGGGACTAGAAAGCTATACTAAACTGCTGGGGTTTTCAGGTCATACCTGAGCACGTCTGTTTCTTTGCATATATACGACTGTGTCATGAGTGCTTGTCCAGACAACAGTTTCCCTGGGGCCACATAGATCTGTTGCTACGACTTTCACTCCAAGGTCAAGAAGATTATTGCTTTTAATTTCTTCTCCACACTTCCACCACTACTACTTCAGCCATATACAGAAATGGCACGTCATGTAATTAATCAGAATAAAAATGTTAATTGCTTAACAGACCTAATATATTTCTAATCTGTATCTTCTGTGTGAAATTTTTTTTTTTTATATACTTACTTGAATGTAATTTGATGTTGTAAATCTCCTGAAATAATAATAAGAGTTAGTAATAGAATAATGTTAATATAAAATCATCAAATACTGTAGTTGTCATTTTTCATTTGTTTAATACAACAAGCATATTTGACTTGCAAACTAGTTAGTGTGTCCATAGTGAAACAGAAAGCATCAATCACATTTTTATTTATATTTAACTCGGAAAAAATGTGCTGTTACAAATGACTGACTGAAAATGATCAGTTTTAGCTTTCACTATCAATGAAAAATATCTATAATATACATATATATATATGCCACCAATATAAACCTTAACAACTACAATTCTCTACTGTATAGCAATGCCATTCGTGAAAAAGTGATGATAGATGAGCACAAGCTTTTCGCCCGTGATACAAGCCAGCATCTAAAGAACGACATTTCTCCTCTTTGGAGGGGATACAAATTTAATGCCGCTGCTTTCTGAATGCTTATTGTGTTGTGTCACTAAGCGACCAGCCACCACAGCTCGGCCCACTGCCCTTGTGTGGACCAGCCCTAGGAGATGTTTAAATATGTATAGGGCTCGTCTGCTGTGACTGCCCGAGTCACACAGACAGATGAGAGCCTGCTAACGGAGGAGAAGTGTGGAAACATGGCGTGCCTCCAGCTCTCATCTCAGAGAGAGACAGCCGTCACACACGCTGATGAAACGTTCATCTCAGCTAATTGCATAGACGGTCCTGCAGGACTGAATTGGTGTTCAAATAAAGGGCAGCCTTCAGATATGCCTATCATGGGATCTTTAGCCCTTGAGAAGCCATATTAACATGAAAGTGTTTTACTGAAATGCAGGATCATCAATATTTCAGATTGGATTTATATCGTTTATGAGGCACTTGCCTGAGAGTTTAAGCCTAGGCTACATTCTTTGGAAAATATCCTTCCAAAGATAGGTGTGAGAAACACCGTGGTTTCGAACATGCCCACACTCGAATTGCATTTACGGGCGGGATAATGGGGAATCGCAGGTGCGCTTTAATTGAAAGGACTGGGGTGCCACTCACCAAAGCAATTAAATGCTCTCGTAGGCTGGCTGATTGAAGCAGTCAAGCATGTAGCTCTACCAAGAGTGCATCAAACTTCAAGCCTGTATACCTACACCCACAAAATAAACGAAGAGAAAGAGCCACATAAAAAAATGTCTTTTTTCCATGCAGTTATTATAAGGTGCGATGGGAATACAAGCACACACACCCCTCCCTCCCTTAATGAAAACTGTGTAATGACCAAAAACAAACCAATAGTTTTCTTTTTATCGAATATTGATGGTACAATATAAACTGTGTTGTTCAAAAATAAATGGGAAATGGTTTGTTTTGATTAAACATCATCCAGAAATAAAGGGATGCGTGAAAATGACTCCCCAGCCTGGGGCAAAAGTACATATTTATTTGAAATAGCCACTACAGTGCCTGTTCTGTTTATTTAATCACTTTGGCATTTCAGAACCTCCCAAATAAGTATTTTATAAGAACTCGATGTTAGTACAAGCATATTTCACAAATGAATCTCCATTGTGATTTGACCCACAACATTTATTCTTCTACTTAACAGTGACTTTTAGTATATTTTATATAAAAATACTTGCTATATATCTATTAAGTATTTATAAGTATCTGTGAATATCTATAAGATATTCAGAAAACATCCTAAGCACTGAAGAGACTTTATATTATTGTCTATATTTTTATTTTAAGGCACATCCTTTTGTTTGGTTTTAATAACTAGAACACATTTCTGCACAGCCAGATGTAGTCTAGGGGAATTCCTCATTTTTTTTTCTTTACCGAGCACTGTTCCAGAAAGGAGTCGTTTGGAGGAGGAGCTGTTCTATAGCTCAGTGTGCATCTCACAGTGAGTCACCAACTGCTCTTTAAAGATTAAGAGAAAAACACCGTTCAGCTTCAGGGAACATTTCATTTCCTTACAGCCTACATGAAATAACGCCCATGCACAGATCTGCCAAAGTGGCGCTCTTGTAAATACCTTTGAATGTCAAATAAGTGACCAGAAGTGACAAGGACATTCAAAATGACCATTTTATATAAACTTAAAGGCCAAAAACATTCTCGCGCACTACAGCTTTTTAACCCATTTCAAGCAGTGGTAACAAACCTCACAAAGGATGACATCCAAATGCTTGTTATTATTTGGAGTAGCAATGCAACACATTAAAAAAATAGACCGTTTTGTCATATGGCTATGGAAGCCCGTTTCTGCCACTAAAAAAAAAAAAAAAAAAATTAGATTGTTTTGTCATATGGCTATGGAAGCCCGTTTCTGCCACTGAAAAAAAAAAAAAAAAAAAATTAGATTGTTTTGTCATATGGCTATGGAAGCCCTTTTCTGCCACTGAAAAAAAAAAAAAAAAAAATTTATTGTGACTTTTTATCTCACAATTTTGACTTTTTTTTCAGAATTGCATGATACAAACTTGCAATTCTGACTTTTTTTTCTCAGAATTGTGAGATATAAACTCGCAATTGCAAGTTATAAAGTCAGAATTGCGAAATATAAATTTGCAATTAGGAGTTATTGGGCCCTATCATACACCTGGCGTAAAGTGTTTTTGCTAGTTTCAGTCCGACGCAGTTCTCATTTTCCCATCCAGCGCCGTGTTGTTTAAATAGCAAATGCATTTACGCCCATTTGTGCGCCCATGGCAATTGTGAGTTATGAAGTCTAATTTTAAGGGGAAAAAAGACTGATGTTCTTTATAACTTTATAACTCACAATTGCAAGTTTAATATCACATAATTCTGACTTTATATCTAGCAATTGTGAGTTTCTATCACACAATTCTGACTTTATATCACGCAATTCTGA
>SCHK01426765.1:371-18892 GCA_004124795.1 Poropuntius huangchuchieni | reverse complement strand
TATATATATATATATATATATATATATATATAAAATGTATTAAAAAAACAACCTTATCTTTGATGACCATGTTACAAGCTGATGTCATATTTAACATGCATCATCATTAAAGTTTTTTTCAAGTATGTTTGTTTTGATAAAAGTAGTAAAGACAAGTAAAAAGAAACCTAAAGTTATATATACACTATTTTCACTCATTGTCTACGGCACAGGTTCTCAGTAATGGTCCTGAAGGCCCCCCACTTCAGCAAGAATCCGTTAAATTGATTAAAAGCGAAAGTAAAGACATTTATAATTAGACAAAAGATTGTGCTTTTGAACTTGTATCAGGGCTTCCACAAAAATATTAAGAAGCACAACTGTTTTCAATATTGATAGTAGTAAAAAAAAAAATTCTTGCGCACCAAATTAGCAAAAACATAATTTACATTTTATGATATCTTGCAACTATAACTCAAACTTCATATCCATTCTACCTTGTAATTTGTAAGTTGTTATAGTTTTAGTTTAGTGTGTTTAATGACAGCTATAGATGACCATAAGCTGGTGATTATTAGAGGTGTGTGTGCTAGTGGAGAAAAGAGAGGGGAATGTACTGAGTTTATGGTGTATTGATACTAAAAGCAGATCTCTGATCACATTGTGTGTGTGTGTGTGTGTGTGTGTTTATCTCAATCAGCCGGTGTTCCTTGGAAACAGCTGACACTGTGTTCTAGGACTCACTTTTAAAAGACTGGCTTAAATGGTGTTTTGTTTGTGGGTCACACATGGACAGGTTCAAGTAAAGTTGACTGGCTATGGTTAATTGCTACTGTAATTGATTAATGTTATGAAAGAATTCTGTGACTGGGTTCTTGACATTATTAACTAATTGGTTAAAACATTAGAATACTGGCAGACTTATACAGTATCTTTGAACATTTCGAGACTGATCTAGAATATCATAGTAACTGTGCATAAAATTAGTTTTTATAAAGGTCAAGTAAGTAGTGTATATCATGCTTTCTGTGAGTGTTTGTGTATGTGGCTGCCTGACACAGTTCTAGGTCAATTGTTTCATGTTGTCCTTCCACTATTATGTAGTCAAGTCCGTGTGAGCGTGTGTAATCAGTATTGGGTGGCAAATACGATAGAGCCTCCTAAAGAGAGAGAAGGTGTTAAAGCACACTCACTCTCATAAACGCCTCTCAGTCCACAGGGCAACAGCAGCTCAGTATTGCTCAGTCAGTGTGCTGGAATGGATGTTACGGCTAAGAATTTGAAAAGAATTCATGGAATTTAGATTGAAAATTAGATGGATGCTGACTAAACTCACTAAAATTGAAAAATGAAGTTAAACTGAATAGATTTTTACCATAGAGTAGTGCCAACATTACAACTATTATTAAATAAATTATTAATTATTTGTATTATCATTAGAAGTAGTTAATTGTTCAATGTGAAAATGAGGGATTTAGTTAAATTGTGGATGTTCCCTCTCCTTTCACTTTAGCTAACCATCCTCTTCATTTTCCTTTGTCACTCTCACGTTTCCTAGAACAGATCCTCTCGTCTTCTCCCTCTATCTCCCTCTCTGTCTCCCTCTGTCACTTTCTCTCTCTGGTGGTGGTAATCTTAACCACTAAAAGGTGCTAACTCCTATTAAGCTGTCAGAGCTCTGTG
Organism: Poropuntius huangchuchieni; assembly: GCA_004124795.1. Lineage (NCBI taxonomy): Eukaryota > Metazoa > Chordata > Actinopteri > Cypriniformes > Cyprinidae > Poropuntius > Poropuntius huangchuchieni. The sequence continues at coordinate 17,230 of SCHK01426765.1, read as the reverse complement.
TGTAAACCAATCCGGCCAATCACTTATCAGCGGCACTGACAGACTGAAACAGTGTCATCGTGGTAATCGGAGACATTTCAGTTTCGGCACACACACACACACACTTTCCTACACACATAACCGTAGGGGAGTAAATGCATACATGCTCACTTAGACACATATCCAAACAAACACATACACCATCACCCAATATCTACGAAAACATACAAGACACTTTCATACACGTGTATTTGTGTGTTTGTGTTGTAGGGCCAGGTGTGATGGGCAGGTTATTTTTGGACTGTGGTGTAGAGTAGCACAGTAAAGCTGATGTCCAGGTAACCATAGCGCAGCTTAGAAAGTGAAATATGACCACATGGTTCAGTCTAGCACGTCACTCTCAATCTCTACCACACACCACACAGGTGACGGGTGACATGGAGAAACGATTAGAGGAAAATAAGAAAGGGAGAAATCAAGATTAAAAATGTATAAATGGATGTGTTATGTCAGAGCTTTTGGTGCATGCCAGCACACTATTGAAATTCCTCATATTCTGTCTGTCTGTATATACATTTTAGAAAAATTAAGATTAAAATTTAAATATTTAAATAAAGTGTCATTTATTTCTGTGATGGTAAAGCTTAATTTTCAGCAAACATTACTTCAGTCATCAGTGTCACATGATTCTTCAGAAATCATTTATATGCTGATGTGGTGCTCAAGAAACAATTCTTACTATTATCAATGCTATAAATGTTAAGGATGCTTTGATGAATCTAAAGATCAAAAGAGCAACATTTATTTAGAACTATCTGACCATTTAAATATAACTTTTTTGTAACATTATAAATGTCTTTCACTTTTGATCAATTCAACGTTTTCTTTAAAAATGGAAGAAATCTTTCTGACACCTGCCCATAGTGCATTTATCTTTATTTTACTGTCTGTTTTCCTCTGTTCGGATTTATGGTCATTTTTATATAAAAGAAATGTCTTTTGCTGCTTGTCAAGCATTGCCATTTCCTTTAGTCATTAGTTTATGAATCATTTACTTATTTAAAGCTGAAAGAATGCTGTGTGTTTGTGTCTTTCTTTCATTTTAACGGTGCGACTGCTACCAGTCCAGTTGTAGTATTATTCTCCTGGATCCATTAGGTTGGACTGCCTGTGTCCAGTGTGGGCCAGGCATGACTAATGAACCACTGATAAGCCCTGTGGTTTAGATTAGGACAGAGATGACCTCACTCACATTGTTATTCACATGGTATCTGCATGTAGATATTGAGACTTATTCATAGAACACAAGCAGAATTTCTGTATAAATAAATTGTAAAACCATTCTTATGTTCATTTTTGAATTATATAACAAAATACATACATATTATGATTGATTAAGCATGCTTTGTATGAAATAATACCACTCTTCCTTTCTCTCTTTCAATCCCTCAACCTCAAGAGGCCATTCTGGTCGCCATATCTGGCCATGGCTCCTCCTCTACTCTTCCACCTTCTCCTCGTTCTCCTCCTCTCTCCACAGGTGTGTGAGGGTGGAAGTGCTCATGGGAACAGCAACAGTAGTGCAGATGGCCCCAAAAGATCCTGTGCTGAGAAAGTCAAATGTCAGCCAGGGATTCTACTTCCTGTGTGGCTGCCACATGACCCCTCACTGACAATGCAGTCAGTAAGAGCAGTGATCTACTTCGCATGTCTTCTCTACATGTTCTTGGGTGTGTCCATCATTGCTGATCGCTTCATGGCTGCCATCGAGGTCATCACCTCACAGGTGCACAGCAATACAAAATAAACACAATGATAGATAGATAGATAGATAGATAGATAGATATGTGGGTGGGTAGGTAGGTAGGTAGTTCACTGTTGACTTACTGTCCTATTGTAGCTAAAAGGCCCCCAAAAAAAGTAAACGCATGTTGTTTAGAAGTCATTATAACATGCTAATTTGGAATCTGTGATATGTTCATTCATTTAAAATAAAAATATTTTTGTAAAATTATAAATGTCTTTTCAATTTAATGCATCCTAGCAGAATAAAAGTATTAGTTTCTTTACATACAAATTGGCATTACTGCATGGTTTTAAAATATTATTTTTTCTTTGGTTTTCCAGCTGAAAAGACTGCTACATTGTGATTATGTATTTTATTGAGCTAAAAATGACTTATAGCGTAATATCATATTGGTAGCCTAAATGACCAAATAGTATGTTGTTTGATGTGTCATTTAGGAGAAAGAGGTGACTGTGACAGGTGCAAATGGAGAGAAGACAGTAATGACAGTAAGAATCTGGAATGAAACTGTATCCAACCTCACTTTGATGGCCCTGGGTTCATCAGCCCCTGAGATCCTGCTGTCAGTAATAGAGGTACGCACACATTTTCAAAACGAACCAGCAACTCCCATCACCCAGTAGTTTAGCACAAGAGACGTGAAGGGCGAGGTGTTTTTTTTTTTCAGGTTGATTATTAAATGACTGACACACACACTCACCTCATCACAGTGATGACTTTAGCTGCTATTCATCCATGTAAAAACATAATTTAACTCTGTGTGGTTTGACACAGGAATGGTCAGTTAAATATTTCAGCCGTCAATGCTTCTGGAGAAGTTAAGAAATGATTCCCAAGAAATGTCTAATTGTGCAATTGTACAAAACTCCACAAGTTCTCATCAAAGGAAACATTTTGAGCCATGGCTCTTCATCAGACAAGGACCACTTTTTCCCTAAATTAATTACGCCTGAAATGTATGTGTCATGCTTGAAAACACATTGTATATTAAATTATACAATTATACATTATCACTTGCTTTGGACAAATGGTAGTATGCTCTCTGTCTGTGTGTGACAGGTGTGTGGACATGGTTTTGAGTCAGGAGAACTGGGTCCTGGCACCATAGTCGGCAGTGCTGCATTTAACATGTTTGTGATAATCGGATTGTGTGTGTGGGTGATACCTGATGGAGAGGTGAGGAAGATTAAACACCTCAGAGTCTTCTTTATTACTGCATCCTGGAGCATCTTCGCCTATATCTGGCTCTACCTCATCCTGGCAGTCATAAGCCCTGGCGTTGTACAGGTGTGTGTGTGTGTGTGTAAGCAAAACATGTTTGCATAATGTGGATGTAGATATTTGTCTGTGTAGGTAAATGTCTTGGCCAATTTAATTAACTTCTTTTCTTCTGTATGTGTGTGTGTGAGGTCTGGGAGGCTCTGGTCACTCTTTTCTTCTTCCCTGTGTGTGTCTTAATGGCTTGGATCGCCGACCGGCGCCTGCTCTTTTACAAGTACTTGCACAAGCGTTACCGTGCTGATAAACGTCATGGTATCATTGTGGAGATGGAGGGTGAGCTTGCACCCAGAGGCATTGATGCTATCATGGGAGAGAAATATCAAAACAGCACCACCAGTGTTAATATGGAGAAAACCAAAGAATCTGAACAGGACAGAGAGGAGGTGAGAGAGCAAATCAAAACCTTGATGAGATGTTTCTTATGTAAGTAAAATTGTGCGGAATGTTCTTGTGTTCCAGTGGATTTCACATATTCCAGGGATTATCCTTTGTAGTTTTTTTTTTATTTATTATTATTCATACTTTTTATTTTCTACAATAAGCAAAACAATACATTACATTCACAGATAATTATTTTGTCAAAAGCCCCCCCCCCCAACCCACCCAAACAACTTGTCAGTCACAATTACATGTAGATTGCTAGTATAAATCCAATAAACAGAAATAAATGAAATAAACTTAAAGTAATAAAAAAAAAAACATTGGTTGAATGTGTCTCACCACCGGGACATTATCCTGCATCCTCAAGAAACATCAAATATTTACCCCACCGTCTATCATAAACATCTTTTCTTTTCTTTTTTTTTTCTTTTTTTTTTTTTTTCAAGTAGTCTGTACAACATTTTTCATAAATTTGCAATTATTTGCACTTATGTATATTTGACTCTTGTCCCTGGCAACCAGTTTTATATTTCCATTCAAAACTTTCTTTGAAAGAGTTAGTACTGTTATTCAACACACACACACATATATAAATATATGTAAATATATGTAAATGTGTATTTATTTCATACTAAGTATAGTTCAAATCTATTATCATATTTACTGATATATCCCTCGAGACTTACTGATGTGAAAATTATAATTAAACTTTATTTGGAGAACTACTACTTGTGCACAATGTACATTTCTTAACATTAATCCTTAAATGTAATTTAATGTCACTGTTGATGAGTATTGTATGATCTTTGAATAATATCTGTCTTTAAATGCAAGATTGTTAAGTATACTTGCAATAGTTCCACTTTAGCGCAATCAGATATGTTTCAGTTTATTTTTAGTTGGACTCCAGCACTACTTATGCACAGTTAAAGTGCATTAAGTACAAAATGTATTGTTCCAATTTAGCAGGCTTTTAAGTATACAAGTTTAGTATAGTGAAAGTACAGTTGCAGGGTATTTTTAATAAGTGCATAAATGTATTTGTAGTATACTTCAAAGACATTTTAGTTTATTTTTCACTAGGGTATATGTAATTTCTAATAAATGCTGTTTTTGAACTTTCTATTCCTCAAATAATCCTGAAAAATATATATCACAGTTTCCAAAAAAATATTAAGCAGCACAACAGTTTTCAACATTAATAATAATAAGAAATGTTTTTTGAGCACCAATTAATCTTTTTGGAATGATTTCTGAAAGATCATGTGACATTGAAGACTAGAGCAGTGGCAATGGAATGGAAACCAATTATTTTAAATTGTACAAATATTTCAAATTATTACTGATTTTTTTGTATTATTGATCAAATGAGTAAATCCTTGATACTTGGTACTTTTTGCAATATAGTAATTTTTAGTATAGTAATAGTAGTGCTAGTCATATAGTAAGTAGGATATTGTACAGTCAGTCTGTAATTATTGCAAAATAAACAGGCTGATACCAACCTGGTCACCCAGCTGGATGTCGTCTCTTACATATAAAGATGTTGAAAAAGGTTACCATGACTGTCTGTGGTTGCAGGTGATCCGCATGCTTAAGGAACTAAGAGAGAAGCATCCAGATAAAGACCTGGACCAGCTGATCGAGATGGCAAACTATGCCACCATGCAGAAACAGCATAAGAGCCGGGCCTTTTACAGGGTGCAGGCAACACGCATGATGATCGGAGCTGGGAACGTACTAAAGAAACATGCAGCAGCTGAACAGGCAAAACGAGCAGCTGGAGATTCAGCGGAGAATGACCTGGCAACCTGTTCTCACATTGCTTTTGAGCAGGCGCAGTACCAGTGCAGTGAGAACTGTGGGAGCGTCAGTCTGTGGGTCTGCTTACAGGGGGGAACCGGCACCAGAACCTTCCACGTCGATTACAGGACAGAGAATGGGTCAGCCAGTTCTGGGGCAGATTATGAGTATTGTGAGGGAACAATCATATTTCAGCCTGGAGAGACACGCAAAGAAATAAAGGTGAGAGAAAGACACAGTGGTGATGTCTGATCCATGAACAGACAGTTCTTTTGAAATACATCTCTTCAATTATTTTAACCAATACAGTCTGCATAGTAAGTCATAGTTTTATTATGTTTGGTCGAATTTGTCTCTGAAAATGAATCTATACTTTTTCAGTTAACACACAAATTGATATATAATATAGTCCAACAGGGCAATAAGCAGAACATGATGCTAAAATATTAATTCTATGGGCCATTCTACAGAATTGTATATATGCAAATTGTACAATATCTAAGGTAGACATTTCTATTAATTGTGCAGTTAATTTTCATATTACATTTTCAGAAAGTTTTGGAATATTTGTCTTCTCCCTAAATTTGTCACTACCGAAACACAGTAATAATTATTTAATTAGAAGAGTTATATTGACCTTTTAGGATTTTGCTTGCATCTACTTTGTAAATATATTTTTTTGCAATTTTTTTCAGAGCAAAATCAATAACAGTTACATTTTTAACAATATTTGAAGTGTAATTTATGAGATTTGTTGTATTTTTAATTCAATTTTTCTTTGTAAACGGCAAAAAGTTGATCATACTGATTTCAAAGTTAAGGATTCATTAGTGTGAATATACACTGAACCAAAAGCTCATAACATCTTAGTTGATAATGCAGTATACTTTATTTTTGACAACATCCCATGTTTCTGTAATGACAGCACATTTTTGGGTAGTGACAGTAATGCTTTGGTAGCAAGTAACCACATCACATTTAACTTGAATACTAATACACTACTAAAACTTAATAAAATACAAAATAATTGCATAACTGTACTAACATTTTGTTTATTTCTCTCAAATATGAGGATTATGTGTTCTCTTTTGTCACTACCAAAACAATGATGACATGTTTTGGTAGTGAAACATCTATGGGATAGCTCCCATAAAAAACAAAAACAAAGATGTCATTACTGAAACTCATAGCACATAGTTAGCTTGCACAGTTCTGAACAGTGGTATACATATAAAAACTAAATGCTATGGAATAACTTCCAAAAAGTGTGCTTATTTGCAGAAAAAAGGTGTTTGTTAGTGACGTTCCTTAGTTACACACAGATTTTTCAGAATTTTATACACATTTACCTCAAAATGATGAGACGTATCTACTCACATTTTGTTGCTATGGGAGAGGGGGACACAAGATTATTTCCTGATCATAAATTTAGGGGTGTAGTTAAAATCAGTCTCGGCCAAAGGACTAAAACATACACAGTTTCGGTAGTGACATGAAAAATGTCGATTACATAGAGAAAATATATAAAATATAAAATAAACTGTTTCACTTCACTTCTAAACTTCACTTTTTAAAAAAATCAAAAAGATACTTTTAAAAAGAACAATGGGGGAAAAATCAATATCGTTTTCATAAGTTTAAATTTAGGTGTTAGGGTTTGGGACAGCCACCTCCCAATTAAAAGTACCCAATAAATTATGATTTTATATATATTAAGCTTACTAATATTTTAAATATTATTGTGGGTTCCAACAGATAATAAAAGGATCTTAGTAAACATCTAAGATTTGAATACTTAAATGCTTTTTAAATGGTTGTGGGACCGCAGTTTGCACAATGGCTCATATATTTGAATTAATAAATAATTTGTAAGTGATTCAATTAAACAAAAATGGTAAAATGAATTGTTCAAAGAGCATGTGAAAACAACAAAATATTTTTTTTTTATATTTTTAATATAATTAATACAAGGATGCATTAAATTGGTCAATAGTGACAGTCAAGACTTAAAATGGTTAAAAAAAAGTATATTTAAATTAAATGGTGGTCTTTTGAACTTTTAAATATTAGGCAGCACAAATGTTTTCAACATTATTAATAATAATCATCAAATCAGAATATTAGAATAATTTCTACAGGATCATGTGAAACTGAAGACTGGACTAATGGCTGCTAAAAATTCAGCTTTGCTATCACAGGAATAAATTACATTTTAAAATATTTTAAAATAGAAAACAGTTACTTAAAATGATAATATTTTACAATATTACTGTTTTGAAATGATTACATTTAGAGACCTAACTTTTGAATGGTAGTGTATGTATTTGAGTTGAATATGACTTGAATATAAGTTGTTAAGATGCATTTGCTTATGTTTTATAGGTGGGAATTATCGATGATGATGTGTTTGAGGAAGACGAGCACTTCTTTGTGCGACTCTCGAACCTGCGAGAGGGTGAGAGTGGGACCAACACTGATGGTGCCCGACTGGTTGAACCCTTCGTAACCACTGTAACTATTTTGGACGATGATCATGCGGGAGTCTTTGCGTTTAGTCAGCGGGAGCTCTGCGTGGGTGAATGTTCAGGTGTGGTGGAGGTGCCGGTGAACCGGACGTCAGGTGTGCGTGGGACTGTCATGATTCCTTATCACACAGAGGACGGTTCTGCGCGACAGGGTGTTGACTATGAGCACACACAAGGAGAGCTAGAGTTTACCAATGAGCAGACTAGGTAAAAGTTTGGTTTTAAAGTTTAAATTTAAAAATTTTACCTTTACACACAAAATGTGAGCATATTCTCTTTACTTCTCAAATACATACAAATCTGAATTTATGTAAAAATTAGGTAAGTATGCATATGCAAAAAATTTACTTTAAAACCTTTAGTTATGGGCCATTGTTACAACCCATTAATATTCTTTACTAATGTATGCAGTGCATTTATGATGTGTTATAAGGTATTATAAATTAACATACACTAACATTCAAAGGGTTTTGTGTACATATTATTACTGTGATGCAAAATTTTCAGCAGCTATTACTACATTAATGATTTGGTGTTTAAAAATAAAGAAACATTTATTTTTATTGTTATCAATGTTGCAAATAGTTTGATGCTTAGTATTTTTGTAGAAACCATGATGCATGTCTTTCTAAAGAACAGCATTTAATTGAAACAGAAATTTTTGTAACAAGTCTTTACCGTCAATTTAAAAAAACAAAATAATGCATCCTTGCTGAATAACACTTTCTTTAAAAAAATGAAAAATAAATAATCATACTGACTTTTGAACAGTAGTGTATGTCAATTCATATATGTCAGGTTTAAGAATCTATGATTTAATAACATTTTTCAAATGCACAGTAAGCATTATGAAAGACTAGTTAAAAATGCAGTACTCTGAAATACTATTCTAAGCTGTAATTTTGTAATACACTAATATTAAACCTCATAATACATAGCCAGCTCTCAGCATACTGTAGAAACATTATTTGTCACTATATATCACTTTTTATTTGCACCACTAGAGGTCTCTTCTATCCCAGTACTAGTAATAAGGTATCAGTTGAATATGCTGTTTTTGTAACCTTTAATGCTGTTTTCCTATAATGCCTGCCTGACACCTTCAGACCCCAACATGTGCCACATAATTTCTAAGATGTTCTGTAGACTTCTGTGTGGACTGCTGTGGTTTTGAACTTTGGACTGTTTGATGTGTGCTCTGATGGATCCTACTCGGGCGTCAAAGTTACTGTCAGTCTCAATAAGCTAATAATGGCTTCTGAGCAGAAAAATTTTTTTTTTTTACCCAGGACTTATCCTGGGCTGAAAGGTTACATTGGCACAAGATAATTTCACCTGTCTCTTGTTTTCTCAAAAAAAATTCAGTTTTGCTTCTTCAGTTATTCATTTGGAGATATTTATAGTAACACTATTATGTCTTGTAATTGAAAAATACAAGTATTTTGATGAACAATTTGGCACAAATTAACATAAATATTTCCTGCACTTTTGACAGGATTTTTTTTAGTTGGTTAGAATCCACTTTTGACAGGATTTTATTTAGTAGGTTTTATTTATTAATTTAGTATGTGAATGTGAAATCTGATGAGGTGAAATCTGTGCTGTCAAGTGTACAGTGACGCTTCACAGAGCACATGACAAACAATGGCCAAAATCATGCCGCACACACATTACAGAAACTTTACCTTTTATTATCACAGCAAATTACATAAATCTTAAATCCTCAGTTCAGTGGTTTGTGGAGAAGAGAGCTTGTACACAACTGAACGCTCGTCTCAGTTCATCTGTGTGTGGGTTAATTATTAATGCACTGTGTGTTAAAGTATTCATGTAGGCCTAACTCTGATGTGATTTAAATGCTGAGGTCTCCTTTAATATTTCAGAGGTAAAACCAAGAGGAAATGATTATTTGTCCTATGCTCTTTGTGTGCGTGTGTCCACAGTAAGACACTACAGGTGCGCATCATTAACATGCAGGAATATGAGAAGCGAGAAAATTTCTACATTGTCCTTGAAGAACCCAAATGGCTCAAGAGAGGTATCTCAGGTCTGTATGTGTGTTATTATTCTTTTTAATCATCCCAGAATCTGTTACAGTATTTAATTTTTTTCTTTGTGTGGGAGATTTCTATAAATGCTTGTGTATATTTTCATTTGTTAAAGCTATTGAGATTCCAATAGCCTCCTACTCACCTCTCTCTCACAAACACACACACACACACACACACACACATTTCTATGACCAGTGTCCAGTTTCAGATCAATAACAACAGCACAACAGGGGGACAAACTAGACATGCGTCACACACAGTAACTAGATCCAACTCACCTACACACACACTTCTGCCTCACGTTTGTGTGTGTATGTAATATGAGCTCATGTCTCCGAATAAAAGTGAATGTTAAAGAGAGAATTAACACCAGGTTCATTAGTGAGCTAATCAGCTACTTGGAATCTCTTTCATTAACCCAACGATTGACCAAACACTGTTGTAGATAAGTGCAGATAGATAGATAGATAGATAGATAGATAGATAAAAGTTAATACACATAATAAATAAATAAATAAAATGAATAAATAAAAACTACACATGCAGTATGTGTGTGTGTGTATATATATATATAGATATAGATATAGATAGATAGATATAGATATAGATAGATAGATATACATACACTGAAATATAGTGTACACTTTATTCGTTATTTGACTGATTCATTCATTCATCAATTCATTTTTTACTTGCATGCTGCATATAGATCTGCTTTTGAATCAGGGTAAGATGACTCTACTAATACTTTATTCATTTCTTTTGCTGTGTATGTGCAGTTTATTAATATATTTATCCTTTGCTCTGCCTCTCATTTTTCCCAGCTACCCCTGGTCCAGAATTGGAGGACGCTAGACGTATAGCTGAGAAAGGAAAGCCCATTCTGGGAGAACACCGCAAGATAGAGGTTATTATAGAGGAAAGCATTGTTTTCAAGGTACACACATGTGATATGTATACATATAGGAGCAAAATACGGAAGCCCTAGGAGGCCATGGATTATTATTTTGTCTTTCTTGTTTTCTTATATGACAACTTAATTTTCTTGTAATCTCCACATGACAAAAGTTGTTTTCTCGTGATGTCCAACCCATTATCCAACAGCAGCACTAACTGTAGACTAAACAAATGAAATAATAAAATACACAAAAATATTATAGTTACTTCTGTTTCAGAGTAAATAAAGCAGTAATGATATCATCAAATCAGAAGTCTGTTTTGATCATGTAATGGTCACATGGTCAGCCTATCCAAAAGAACTAATGAAAATCACAAACAAATGATGTGAGAATTTTATTTCAAATAGATAAGAAAAAATAGTGGGTTGTCTCTAAAATCTCTAAAAGATTTTAGAATAGTTACCTGATTCACACATCTGAAAGCACTCTGCATGCACTTGTAGTGTTGAATGCTCTGTTGTTAGACCATTTAAAATGTGAATTACACAAATAAAATGTTTAGCATGTCTCTGGAAAAAAAATGAGCAGGGATTGATTTATTGTATTGTCTATGTCATTAAATTGTCATTGAAGTCAACAAGTTATGATAACACTAAAACAACTTTTGTTACGTCAAGATCAAAAGAAAATTCACTTAAATAGTGATCACGAAAAAAATAACTAAATAGATAATAATAATAGTCCGTGGCCTTATAGGGCTTCTGTAACATACACATTAACTGAGTTCCCAATTTAGTCTGTCTCATGCAGGCAGAAGTCATATAAGCTGTGATTTCTTCCCTCTCATAGGTCCGACAGGGAATGGCCCCTAATGGAGTCTTAGATGCGGTAGTAGACCACTTGCCTCAGTGTGAAGTGTGTGTTGGGATTGCCCTAAACTTCAGCCTTTAAACACTGTCTCACTGAATCACATCTGAATGCATGAAGATTGCAATTAAATCTCATTTCTTCATCACATCTCTTTCTGTTTTAATTTGTTTTTTAACTGAAAGCTTTAAAACTTAGGCTTAATACACAGCCTATAGTACCCTGATGATTTTTCAATGAAACAAAATGTTAATTTGACTGAACAAGAACTGAGCATGAACAGTTCTTTAGTGCAAATTATTCAAGAATACTGTCAATATTACAAAAGAGGAATTTAAAAAAGTGTGCTGACTTCTACTGAGCAATTGATCTGTCTGATTGATTGCTGTTTGATGGATATATTTCTCAGCCACTGAGCGTTACTATGGTGTGCATGTGTGTTTAGAATACAGTAGACCGCCTATTGAAGGATACTAATCTTGCTGAAGTAATTGGCACACACTCCTGGAGAGAACAGTTCATCGAGGCAGTAACAGTCAGTGCAGGTAGAATCAAATAATTTGAAAGTCTATGCATGTTTCTACATATGTGAAATGATTTATGCTCCGTCATAAGAGATTATTTCAGGTGACGCTCATGTTTTATTTATACCTTTTCTCTTTTTCTCTCATTCCTTTCAGGAGAAGGTGATGAAGAAGGAGGGGAGCCTCAGCAACCATCGTGCTGCGATTATTTCATGCACGCAGTTACGGTGTTCTGGAAGGTTCTGTTTGCATTCATTCCACCCACAGAATACTGGAATGGCTGGGCCTGCTTTATTGTGTCCATTCTGGTCATTGGGATGCTAACCGCCGTCATTGGAGATTTGGCATCTCATTTCGGCTGCACAGTGGGCCTCCGTGACACAGTTACTGCTGTAGTGTTCGTTGCTTTAGGAACCTCCATACCAGGTAAATCTGTATCATAGCTTGTGTGTCTGATTATGTGAAACACAAGCAACCAACTATCATTTCCCTTTTCTCTCTTTAGATACATTCGCAAGTAAGGTCGCTGCTAAACAGGATCAGTATGCAGACGCTTCGGTTGGAAACGTAACCGGTAGCAATGCGGTTAATGTTTTCCTGGGGATTGGCGTGGCCTGGTCTATTTCAGCTGTTTACTGGGAGGTCAAAGGTCAGGTGTTTCACGTAGAGCCTGGCTCCCTTGCATTCTCTGTCACACTCTTCACCATCTTTGCCTTCATCAACATCGGTGTGCTGATGCTACGGCGGCGGCCCTCGGTGGGCGGAGAGCTGGGCGGGCCTAAAATGCTGAAGGTTCTGACTGCACTATTGTTTCTTGGTTTGTGGCTTCTCTACATCACATTCTCCAGCCTAGAGGCCTACTGTCACATCACCGGCTTCTGAGGAGAGAAAGAAAGACAAGAGAACTGAGCTATGAGAGAAATGCACAGTGTACTGTATATTCCATGGCAATATGTACATAAAGTAGATCACATTCTGTATAAACAAATGTACTTGAAATGAAAGAATGAGTGAGATTGTATGACACGATTGTATGACTGCACTGCTGTCAGGGACGTCTTTAACTGTTGTTCGCCTTTTGTTGCAAAGCACATTAGAGGTATTATGAAGTTTTGACATCACCAGACCCTCAGTGGCACAGAGGACTTTTAACACACCGCAAGATGTAGCACTTTTTTGACAGAACTGTGATGTCATTTTATATGCTGACTCATGACCAGTGATGTTTCTTGAAGAGATGCTAGGCCTCTCTCTGAGAGAAAAGGCACTTATGGCTCTCCATAGAAATGACCAAAAACTCTTTGACAAGTGAAACTGAACTTCTTTTTCCAGTTTTACCTAAAGGATGTCAGACATTATGCGACCTACCTTGACAAGTTGATCAAAGAAAGAATGTATGTGATAATTATCATTGTCATAATTCACATTAATATATTTACTCAAATAATAATAATGAGTCTTATAGGATGTCACTTCATCAATTCACTCAAATCTATTATTTCAGCATTTAAATGTAAGTAAAAAAATTAATAAATTGAAGTGTTTGTTCTAATTGTGCTTTGGTAGTCTCATTGGAACATGTTGTATTTAAAAATTAAAAATTAAATTACAGTTACAACTATTTTGGCATAATGTAGTAATAATCCCAGTACCACATTTCCAAGGGTCAATTCCTTGAATTGTTCCGCTTCACTCTTAATTTCCTTTACTAATATCTATCCCTTTTTATGAGCATTTTCCTTCTATTTTATACAGTAAACAGCAACAATACAAAGAGTTTATTTTAATTTTTATTAATTTTCTTAAATCATGTTTTTTTTTAATTGTGTTATGTTTTTATTGTTAGCTGTATTTTTTATTATTTTATTATAACTATTATTATTAGTTATTGTTTAACCTAATCAAAACAACCCAACTGCAGTTTGATTGATATTAATTGGAATGCAGGACCGAAAAAAACATGATTTTTAGAAGTTATCTTTTTTTGCAAATGAACTCTTCATACACTGTAGAATTTTCGAGGATCGAATCCATGAACGAATCCATTTAGTGAACTGATTCAAAAAAACATGCGAACTACTAGAATGAATGAAAAACCCGCCACCACAAACCAGTAGCAAACGCGCCTTTAGTTTGAGTTACATCAGTGAGAGCCAATCACGTTCAAGCATTAAAGACCCCGCCCCTTCTTGGAAGTGAGAGAAATCTACAGGCCCCGCTCGTTCAGCCGGTGACGGGTGTTGCTTCCGGGCCAAGAGCGCGAGGAGCATGAGATAAGATAATAGGTGAGAGCTTTATTTTGATTTACGTGCGTAGGTTTTTAATCAGTTTGTAGTAGTAGCGATTATCAGGTGTTTATCTGCTTGTATTTATTCGCTGTTTCTACTGTCGGACAGGGTTTGGTTGAAGCACCTTTAATCAACCGGAAGAAGAAGTCGTCCACGCGCCCTCACACGGAACTGAGGACGTCGAGTCACACAGTAAGTCCGCGTGCAGCCGACGGTGTTGTTTTTGTGTATTATCCAAAGCCTTCTCTATTCACGTGTGTTTATTAACCTTGTACGAAAGCTTGGAGTTTTACTGGTTGCGCCAGTTGATGGATCTTTGCGCTTCGGTAGGTGTACGGTTTGATTCAAAAACGTGCCAAACAAAGAGCGGCCTGCGTTTTTGGCGCACTTATTAATGGCGTTAATCTTGTTTATTGGCTAACAATCAACCCACTAGTTACGTTCTCATCCTTATCATGCTTAGAAGCCCTTGTCTTATTGTCGGGTGTGGGTTTGGTTGTTTGAGTCTAGCTAACTTTGCTGTTTGTATTGATAAACATGATTGAACAGTCCATCATGGCCGTATTTCGGCAGTTGAAGCGTCTGGTGTTACAAAGGAAAGCGAAACTAAAACAATGCTTGAAGAAATTAGTTTACTATTTATTGCAACGTTCTGCAAGATCTCGTATCTTTTAGTTTTGACCGATTTGGAAGCTTGCACGTGATAAGGGAACAGCTGACCGCGATTTGCGAAATGTTTTTAGCACATGCAGGGTTGTACTAACGATACTCGCTCAACCTGCTTTCATTCGCGCTGGTTGATCAGTGATACACACAAGACACTGTATTATTTATACTATGAGAAACTCTACTTTACGGCAGGGATGTTTAACCCTAATAGAACCAGGGACTTTACAGTAATCTAAGGTACACGGTAACTTTATTGGGTTATATAATGCCCAAATTTCACCCAAAAAGAAAAGTTGTCATTTTCTCGCCCCCATGTTTTTTCCAAACCTGTATGACGTTATTTTTGCAGAACACAAGATACATTTTAAAGAATGTTACTATCTTTTTTTTTCTTTCTTTTTTTTGACTTTCATTGTATAGTCAAAAAAATCATCATTTGTGTTTTGTTGTGTGAGGATGAGTGAATTTAGTCAGATGATAAATGAATTTAGTAATGTTTAAAATTTAAGTTATTTTTCTTAACTGAAGGTTTCAAATGGGTACCAATTAATTTCTTAACCTTTGTCCACTCCACAGGTGCAAGATGTCTTACTCATCTCGGAGTTCCTCTCGCGCCGCTGACTGTAAGGTCTATGTCGGTGACCTTGGCAATGGTGCAGCCAAAGGTGAGCTGGAACGAGCCTTCAGTTACTACGGACCTTTGCGGAGCGTGTGGGTCGCCCGGAACCCTCCAGGTTTCGCCTTCGTAGAGTATGAGGATGCCAGGGATGCAGAGGATGCCGTAAAGGGGATGGATGGAAAGTGAGTCAACTTGAGTTCTACCTGCCTACATTTGCCATGATGCTACTGCAGCACATTTAACCCCCTGACCTCTTCAGGGAGCTCAGACCCGCAGGGGTGAGTGTCGGCGGTTTATCACTGTTCTTTTTCCGCTCACAAAGGCCCCAACTTATTTGGTATTATCCTGGATGCAGATTAATTGTAGTTTGTGTGAATTCAGTTGTTTTTCTTAGTTTATATGATGTTAGCCTGCATCTAGGTAAAGTGTGTGGCTCTGGAAAAAAAGCAAGGATGTCGTGGGGGAACTGGGACACGTTTTGAGTGCACCTTTTTTTGGCATAGAGAAACAAGTAACCTTCTGATCTGTAATATCCTAGGGTGCTTTGTGGATCCCGCGTGAGAGTTGAGATGTCTAATGGTATGTCCAGAAAGTCCCGTTATGGCCGTCCCAGTCGCAGGCAATTTGACCCCAACGACCGCTGTTACCAGTGTGGGGAGTGTGGTCATTATGCCTACGACTGTTATCGTTTCAGCAAGCGGCGTAGTCGACGCAGCAGGTACTTTAACCAACCTTTTTATTTTTATTGCATTGCTACCTGATGTTGTATTATTGCTAATCTTTAATTTGTTTTTAGGTCAGGATCTCGCTCTCGGTCCAGATCTCGTGGCCGGCGCTACCGCTCTCGTAGCCGCAGCAATGAAAGGCAAGTCCTCTCGGTGCTCCAGCTGTGTTTGGACAGATTTACAGTCTAGATGCATCAATCTGATTTTAAAACCTTTTTTTTTTTTTTTTTTCTCCTCCTTTTCCTTTCCCTCCCTCCTTTCCCTCCACTCTTTCTCAGGAGGTACCGTTCACCTTCATACTCAAAACGCAGAAGCAGGTAAGCTGTGTTATCAGGCCACATTGCTGTTTTTACCAGTTCTAATTGTAGTATGTCTACTTACTGCATTGGTTTTGCAGAAGAAATCTTTCTGTAGGGCCCCTTGCCTTTCTAAAATGTCTGG